>BQNB010134511.1:0-18302 GCA_026074375.1 Tanacetum coccineum | reverse complement strand
TACCGAAAATGTCTGATTTATACATTTTTTATTTATTTAAAATTAGATATTTAAATATATCCCTATAAAGTCTACATTTAAAAAACTCCACCACCCTTAAATAAACTACGCAAAAGAATATAGTATACAGTTATGAAACAATGAACTTTGATTTTTAAAACTTACATCGTTTTAGATTAAAAAATTGCCATAACAATTGCTCTAATCATTCAAATATGCAGTATGTCACAAAGTTCAGTGTAGGCCTTGCATTTGATTTTTTTTATTTAAGTAGTAATATTATTTCCTATTTTTTTCTTGAATAAAATATATATTTCACCCGATACATAATTATGTTTTGTTTGGCATATTGTATTGCTTTAATACGTAAGATTCTAAAAGATTAGACATGCATAAACATATATTATATATTAAAAATTATCATTTTTCATATATATCGAGTCATGGCGAATATTTTGCGTTTTTAAAGTGTGATTTAATGCAACACAAAATATATAAATATTCATTTTTCATATATATCGAGTTTACAAAAAGTGTTGTACATAATTAATAATGTTTAAAAACTATCATTGAATTCAATATACTTCATTTAGAAAAAAAAACTGGAGTTAAATCCAAAATGGCGTCATGCCTCACGTCTAAATGCGCCTTTTCACGCCTCATCTCACGTACGCCTAGAACTGACGCCTTTGTCTACTTCGTAACGTGGAAACCATGTCTCGCGCCTTTTAAAACCCTAGCAGTAGCTATGAGAAGTAGATGTTTTTATATTATAATAAAGTTTGGTAATGTTGTTGTAAGTGTAATCATGAAGTGTAAAACAATTCCTAAATGCTCAACGTTTCTCAATGCTCAACTTTTCTAATTGCTACTTCATAAAGCGTTAAAAAATGAGCATTTTAAAAAGAAAAAAAATAAAGCTACTTGTTACTTGTCAAACGAGCATTAAAAAATACTTTGCTCCAAACATGCCCCTAATATGAGCGAGCCTGTATCACGTGCGTTTTTCTCCATAGTTTCACAACAAAACTAAATATTTAGTAAAAGAAATACGTTTGTAAGATTTACAAGATTCTTAACCTTATACTGGAAAAAAGTTCTAATGAATTTTTTATTTATTTGTTCATAACGAGCTTTTGCGCTCGCTACGATGCGGAGCGTGAGGTTTTACGTTAAGGATTAACTTTACAACCAACGGATAACCTTAGAGACACATTGCTCGCCCCAAGGATAAATCACGAAAATGAAGGACCAATTACGTAAAATCTGTGTTGGAGTAATTTTTTTTAATATTAAAGTTTTTATTTAAAAAAAAATATTTAACGGTATGTAATTATATATTGTAGGCTTTATTTTATGGTAAATGTAATTATGGAATTGATTTTTGTTTTTATTAGTGATATCTTTTTGTAAAATATAAATAGGGAAGCGCGGGAAGTGGGAAAAGTACAAGCGAATATTCAAGTTTGTGTTTGCAAAAAGAGTCTTTGGAATTAGGTTTGTTAACCCAAAAACACCTTGTAGAATTTAGTTTTTGTTATGTTTTGGATTTTTTTAACATTCTTTTAAAATAAAATGGTAATCTCTACCATATTAAATTAAATGTTTACCTTTATATTTTGAGATGTCCTAAAATAAATATTCACTTCGTATTTTAATGAATCTAAAGTGATTTTAGTTGGTAAAGATAATATTTGATCGGTGAAAGTACAGTTAGTGGTAATTACTAAAACTTTTTTTAAATATGAAAATGGACATTTATTTTTGGACGTTAAAGTATATGTTTTAGAAGCAGTTTGGTATTTGAGAGTGAACAAGGTCCATAAAAAACTAAGCGATAACTATGGGATTTCTTTATACAAACAAAAAGCATGTAAATTTGTCCCTTTTTTGAAAGGTTAGTGTGGCCACATCAGTTTTGTTTGTACCAAACAAAAATTTCAACTTAATATCTTTCACATTTTGAAAAGATAATCACCTTGACATATCATATCTAAAGAGAAATTTTCCAAACTGTGACTCAATATGACACTTATTTCCAATGTAACACACTTTTTGATATCTTGTTAAAACTACGACTATTTTTAAGATATTCCAAGATTACCCTCTTCTCACATACATAATAACTCTTGTACACCTTTTTTAAGGGTTTTACCCCGATAAATATAACTCTTACACCATTGTTTTCCCCTTTTATTTCAAGTTTAATGTTTTTTGTTTCATATGCATCGCAACTAAAATTTATTACAAAATGATTTTTATAAACCTTAGAGTTTAAGAATCGATCTTTTTAAAGTTATATATGGATCAAAAATGATCTCAAATGAAAGAAGATTAATTATTAAGACTACATAAATTGTTCAATAATTTTTGTTAATACCTTGTATGTATTTTATGAAGTGTGTAGATAAAACACATAAATTTATAATTGAGTTTCGTAATGAATTCTTAATAACTTCATAATAAATTCGATTAACAAAATTGAGTAAATCCTAAGTATGGAGAATGTATATTACTATAATTAATAAGTAGCGAAAAAATATTTTAACACCCCAAAATCGGTTTTTTGGTATTTCATTATTAGAATGCAACGTAAGTTCGACTATGACTTTATAAGTTTGAATTTTTTACGTGATAGGTTAGTCAAACCCGATAGTCAAAATATTACCTTGGAAAAGTGTGGTACGCTTTGGGAAGAAAAGAAAATTAGCACCTCGGTTCGTTGGACCATTTGAGAGCACAGAGAGGATCGGGGGATCGGTCCAGTATGTTGAAGGTGTGTTGCTTGATCGCCGGGATGGCGAACTCATCCTCATAGGCAGAAAAGAGGGAGATTTGTTGGGTATTTTTTCTTAGCCCATAAGGATTAATAGCCCAACACATTGAGGCCCATCTTGGGTCTATTTAAGGACTCTTATTATTGTGGTTAGTATTAAGATGTGTGAAGAGTTGTAAGGGAGAGAAAAAGAAAGAAAAGAAATAAGATTTTCGGAGTAATATATCACCCAAATCCAACTGCAGTGTTTTTCCGATCACCGGAGATTGCACCGTCGGATCGTCACGATTTTCGGACTGTAGCTTCCTGACATCGAGAGGAAGGTTCTGACCGTTGGGATTTTGATTTTGAGGCCTGGAAGTCCGTTTTCATACCTGGGCAGATTGCATCTTATTTGGTGATATTCTTCCTTTCTTGTTCTTTGATTGTTGCCATATATCTTGATGCTTGATTCCAAGATTATGATGTTTGTTGTATACCTCTAGTGTTATCTAGAGAAGACCTTGTGTACCTCTCCTCGTTGATAGTGAATTTAAGCGGCACTAGGTGTCCCGTGGTTTTTACCCGTTTTGGGGTTTTCCACGCTAAAAGTTTGGTGTTCTTGCTGTGTGTTTGATTACATTTTTATCTGCTGTTTTGGGGCTGATTTGAGACTGTTAGGGGCTGATTAGAGTTGTTTTTATTTTTCCCTATTTGTTTGCATCCTCATAGGTTCATACGGGTTTGGGTAAGTGCTGTCAAACGAAGGTTTTGCTTCCGCAATTGTGTTTATACCGTTGTGACCCATTGTTCTTACCTGTCAAATTGGTATCAAGAGCTTGGTTCTTGGTTTGGGGACTTAACCTGTTTGAACGATGGAAGCTAATACAAGTAGGATGGTTAGTTTGAATGGTTCTAATTATCATGTTTGGAAAGGAAAAATGGAGGATCTCCTTTATGTTAAAGACTACTACTTGCCTGTATTTACTACTGAGAAACCTGAGAACAAAACAGATGCAGAATGGACTATTTTGCATAGACAGGTTTGCGGGTATATTAGGCAATGGGTTGATGATAATGTTTTGAACCATATTTGTGAGGAGACACATGCTCGTACTCTTTGGAACAAACTTGAACAGTTATATGCTCGAAAAACTAGAAATAACAAGTTGTTCTTAATCAAGCAAATGATGACATTAAAGTACACTGATGGGTCTCCTTATACTGATCACTTAAATTCCTTTCAGGGTATTATAAATTAGCTTGCAGGTATGGGTATCAAGTTTGAAGATGAGATTCAAGGCTTGTGGCTTCTTGGTACTTTATCGGATACTTAGGAGACTTTTAGGACATCTTTGTCCAACTATGCACCAGATGGTGTTATCACCATGGAATTGGCTAAAGGCAGTATTATGAATGAAGAAACGAGAAGAAAGTCAAAAGGTTCTTCTTCACAATTAGATGTCTTGGTCACAGAAAGGCGGGGGATAAGTCAAAGCAAAGGCCTGAGTAACAGAGGTAATCATCGTAGTAGTTCCAGCAAAGGAAAATTTGCTGATGTTGAATGTTATCTTTGTCATAAAAGGGGGCACACGATGAAGTTTTACAAACAGTTGAAAAAAGTAAACAAGAAGAAAAACTACAACAACCAGAAGAACAAACACAAGAAAGATGATGATGGGGATGACAATACTGAAGTAATTACCACCACAGATGAGTTCTTTGTTTGTTATGTTTATGATAAGGTCAACCTTGCTAATGATGATTCGAGTTGGATTCTTGACAGTGGTGCTACGTGCCATGTTGCAACACGAAAAGATTATTATTCATCTTACACACCAGGTGACTTCGGTGTTGTTAGGATGGGTAATACTAGGCTATCAAGGATTGCTGGTATTGGAGATATTTGCTTGAAGTTTGACACGGGGATGGAATTGGTTTTGCATAATGTAAAACATGTCACAAATATGAGACTCAATATTATCTCAACAGGTGTTCTTGGTGAAGATGGTTACCATAATAGTTCTGGTAATGGTTTGTGGAAAGTAACACTCGGATCCTTGATTGTGGCAAGAGGAAAAAGGGAATCCAAGTTATACATGACTCATCCGAAGATATCCAAGAGCATTGTCAATGTTGTAGACAATGATGATATGACCGAGTTATGGCATAAGAGACTTGGTCACATGAGTGAAAAGGGGATGTCTATTCTTTCTAAGAAGAATGTGTTATCTGGTGTGCATGATATCAACTTGAAAAAGTGTTCTCACTGTTTGGCAGGAAAGCAAACTAGACTTGCTTTTAAGAGTCGTTCTCCTTTCAGAATGGAGAACATACTTGATCTGGTACATTCCAATGTTTGTGGTCCCATGAAGACTAAAGATCAAGTATTGGATGTGTTTAAGCAGTTTCATGCTTTAGTTGAGAGGCAGACATGGAAGAAACTTAAATGTATTCGAACTGACAATGGAGGTGAATACATTAGCCCCTTTGATGCTTATTGTAGAGAGCATGGAATTCAGCATCAAAAGACTCCACTGAAGACACCACAATTAAATTGCTTAGGAGAGCGGATGAATAGAACTTTGGTTGAGAGAGTCAGATGCTTGATTTCACATGCAGGGTTGCCTGCTTCTTTTTGGGGTGAGGCTTTGAATACGGCGGTACATGTTATTAATCTAACCCCTTGTGTTCCTTTGCATTTTGATGTTCCTGACAGGGTTTGGAGTGGCAAAGATGTTTCATACCGTCATTTACGAGTTTTTGGATGCAAGGCATCTGTGCATATTCCCAAAGATGAAAGATCAAAGCTTGATGTGAAGGGTAAGCCATGTGTGTTCCTCGGGTATGGTCAAGATGAATTTAGGTACAGGTTGTATGATCCAGTTCAAAAGAAACTCGTTCATAGCCGAGATGTAGTATTTGAGGAAGATCTAACTTTGAAAGATGTTGAGAAGGCTGAGAGGGAGACAATTCCTCAACATAATGATGATCTTATTGACTTGGATCCGGTTCCTCCTAAACATTTTGACTCACAGTTTGGAGATGATATTCAGAATGATGAAGAACATGATGAAGAACAGGGTGCTGATGATGTTGATGCTCAAGAGCAACCAAACTTAGATGAAGACGTTCATCCTGAGTTACCAGTACCTGATATGCCACCATTCCTTCCGCTTAGGCGGTCTACTAGAGATCATCATCCTTCCACACGCTATTCTGCACATGAGTATGTTTTACTTACTGATGGGGGAGAGCCCGAGTGTTATGCAGAAGCTATGGAAGATGAACACAAAAAAGAATGGTTTGAAGCCATGGAAGATGAGATGAATTCCTTGCATGAGAACAATACCTTTGAGTTGGTGAAGCTGCCTAAGGGCAAGAGAGCTTTGAAAAACAAATGGGTTTACAAATTGAAGACTGAAGAACATACTTCTAGACCGAGGTACAAGGCCAGATTGGTGGTTAAAGGTTTCAGTCAGAAAAGAGGTATTGATTTTGATGAGATTTTCTCTCCGGTTGTGAAGATGGGATCAATTCGAGTTGTTCTTGGTTTGGCGGCTAGCCTCGATCTTGAGGTGGAGCAAATGGATGTCAAGACAGCTTTTCTTCATGGTGATCTGGATAAAGAAATCTACATGGAGCAACCTGAAGGTTTTCAGGTTAAGGGGAAGGAAGGCTACGTGTGTAGACTTCAGAAAAGTTTGTACGGGTTGAAGCAAGCACCGAGACAGTGGTACAAGAAATTTGAGTCGGTCATAGGGAAGCAAGGCTACCGAAAGACTTCTTCAGATCACTGTGTTTTCTTTCAGAAGTTTGGTGATGATGACTTTATCATCTTGTTGCTATATGTTGATGATATGCTGATTGTTGGCAAGAACATTGGAAGAATTGCCCAATTGAAGCGAGATTTGAGCAAGTCTTTTTCTATGAAAGACTTGGGGCCAGCAAAACAGATCATTGGCATTCGGATTTTCCGTGATAGAGGTGCCAAGAAGTTGCATATATCACAAGAGCAATATATTGAGAAGGTGCTATGCAGGTTCAACATGGATAAAGCTAAAGTGGTTAGTTCCCCTCTTACTACCAACTTTAAGCTAACTGATAAAGATTGCCCCTCTTCCAAGAAGAATATTGAAAAGATGGATAGAGTTCCATATGCCTCAGCGGTTGGTAGCTTGATGTATGCTATGGTGTGTACAAGGCCGGATTTAGCTCATGCAGTTGGTGTTGTCAGTCGGTTCCTGTCCAATCCTGGTAAGAAGCATTGGGAAGCTGTTAAATGGATATTTAGATATCTGCGAGGTACTTCCAAATTGGGTATCACATTTGGAAATGGGAAACCCATGCTTGTTGGTTTCACAGACTCAGATATGGCTGGAAATAAGGACAACATGAAATCCACTTCTGGATATTTGATGACCTTTGCAGGGGGAGCAGTTTCATGGCAATCTAGATTGCAAAAGTGTGTGGCATTGTCTACAACAGAGGCTGAGTATATGGCAGCAACGGAAGCGTGCAAAGAACTATTGTGGTTGAAAAGGTTTTTGCAAGAACTTGGTTTCAAGCAACAACGTTATGCGGTTCTTTGTGACAATCAAAGTGCTATTCACCTTGCTAAGAATTCGATGTTTCACAAAAGAACAAAACATATTGATATCCGTTATCATTGGATTAGAGATGCCATTGAAGATGGTATGTTTGAACTTAATAAAGTTCATACGGATGATAATGCCTCCGATATGTTGACAAAGGCTGTAGCAAGAGAAAAGTTGAAGGTGTGTTGCTCGATCGCCGGGATGGCGAACTCATCCTCATAGGCAGAAAAGGGGGAGATTTGTTGGGTATTTTTTCTTAGCCCATGAGGATTAATAGCCCAACACATTGAGGCCCATCTTGGGTCTATTTAAGGACTCTTATTATTGTGGTTAGCAGTAAGATGTGTGAAGAGTTGTGAGGAGAAGAAAATAACAGAAAAGAAAGAGATTTTCGGAGTAAGATATCACCCAAACCCATCTGCAGTGTTTTTCCGATCACCGGAGATTGCACCGTCGGATCGTCACGATTTTCGGACTGTAGCTTCCTGACATCGAGAGGAAGGTTCTGACCGTTGGGATTTTGATTTTGAGGCCTGGAAGTCCGTTTTCATACCTGGGCAGATTGCATCTTATTTGGTGATATTCTTCCTTTCTTGTTCTTTGATTGTTGCCATATATCTTGATGCTTGATTCCAAGATTATGATGTTTGTTGTATACCTCTAGTGTTATCTAGAGAAGACCTTGTGTACCTCTCCTCGTTGATAGTGAATTTAAGCGGCACTAGGTGTCCCGTGGTTTTTACCCGTTTTGGGGTTTTCCACGCTAAAAGTTTGGTGTTCTTGCTGTGTGTTTGATTACATTTTTTATCTGCTGTTTTGGGGCTGATTTGAGACTGTTAGGGGCTGATTAGAGTTGTTTTTATTTTTCCCTATTTGTTTGCATCCTCATAGGTTCATACGGGTTTGGGTAAGTGCTGTCAAACGAAGGTTTTGCTTCCGCAATTGTGTTTATACCGTTGTGACCCATTGTTCTTACCTGTCAAATTGGTATCAAGAGCTTGGTTCTTGGTTTGGGGACTTAACCTGTTTGAACGATGGAAGCTAATACAAGTAGGATGGTTAGTTTGAATGGTTCTAATTATCATGTTTGGAAAGGAAAAATCAAGCAGCTGATACTCTCTACTTATAAAAAGCTAATCTCTTGGAAAGAATTATGATTCTTGACAATCATATTATTATAAGTTCACTCATTTTTTCTAAGAAACCTTAAACAAAACTTCAATTCACTTAGTAGTGATTATCGGTTAGTTCTCATACTAGAGGAAATATATATCAATGAACCAGCTTTCTACACTGTATATATCAAAACCCAACGAGCATTGATTGATGTCACCAATGACTATAATTGATATTATTAAATAATTATGGTTATCAATCTTTATCTTTATTACTCTACTAGTTTTGTTCAATCTTTCTTTTGTAGTACACATTTCACAGTTTGATATTCTTATCTGCATAATAGTGACATCTTTTTTGGAGTGTGAAGTAGTTGTGAAAATTATTTGAACATTCAATGGCCAAATGGTGAAATTGAGGTACATTGCGCCCAATAACATTACAAGACCTTCTTGGCCAATGAACCAACTTATACTTTAATTAGCAAGGAGTACTAATTTTATACTACCACACTTAAATTTCATCATGTACATACGAACCTTTTTTTTGAACGGTAAAAGATTATATTGAAATAACTAGCTAGAAACCAAAGATTACAAATCACCTACAATACACCAAATAAAACACCAAAATCAAAAACAACAAAACACTCCTAACCAACCCCAAAATTTCACCCGAAAATAAACCAAAGCAACTATATCTCCTAACGACACCGCCTTAACACCTAAACACCCACTCCATAAACGCCTTTGATATCTAGTTATATATCTGAATCGGAAAGATCTTCATCCGAGTACTTCGTGTCCTCCATATATTTATTGAGTGCAACTCAATGATACCATCTTATAGAGCCGTGATAAGAGTTACATTTCATATTCTTCCTACGAATATAGTTGAGAAAACGGGCCTTGTTCCTCTTTTGTGCAACAAATCTAAGTAAATAACCAATCCGGTTATACTTAAGCTAGCCGTTCTCAACCAATAAATGATCGACATTTGAATCCGCATCATGAAATATTTTTTCCGATATCTTTTTGAAACCCACCTCTTTCTCCATTAAGCCAATATCATCCTTTAATTTGTTTGTAATAAAATCTTTGTTTGGCTCAGGAATAGAATAATATACGAAGTTTAATCTACAAGGGTTGGAGGAAAATTCATGTATGAATAGCCCTAATAATTAACATCAGTTCTACCCATATCACACCATGCAAAAGCAAAAAAAGAAAAGAAAAAGAAGAGAGTATGCGTTGCAACCCACGTTGGTAGGTTAACTTGGGAATAAACGCGGGGGACCTGCCATAGGTGGTGAGGCTTCCGAGCTGGTGGTGGCCAGATCGGAGATGTGGTGGCTGTTGATATTTAACCCCCCAAAATGGGGTCGCAGCGGAATATGGGTTGGAGCGTTACTTCATAGATACCATTGCACATCATAAGAGAACGACCCCCCCCCCCCCCCCCCCCCCTCTAACTTGTTGTCGTTTGAAAAGAAATAATGAATTAATTTAAACACCAATGCACTCATATAAGCCAACATCTAATTCACATGAGAAAAAATGGATTAAAAAAGAGTCATACAGTATAAAGTTGATGAGTTCATATGTTTTGTTTAAGTAAAAGTTAAACCAAAGTTTGTAAAGATGTATGACCGTTTAAATCCCAATAAAGTTACAAAAACATGATTATGAATGTTATAAACCACAAGTTTAAAGTATGCTTGCCACTTCAATCCCCAACATGTCACAAAAGTTAAGTAAGTTGACTAACCATTGTTCAAAGTATAGTTACCCTTTATTCAAGGCAACGTAAATATTCTTGTGTGTATAAATGCGATGATTACGATTACTCTAAGTTCATGAAACTGCTGCGTAGAGCTCGAAATATGCCACTTTAAACATGGCACCGTAAGTGTTCGTGTTCGTAAAAATGATGTTTGTGGCTCCAACATGCAATAAACGTTCGTTTGCCCATGATAGCTAAAACCACCCGAACGGGTGTCACACCCGAATAGATATAATTTTCATAACATTCGCGCTCACCTTCAGGTAATTCACAGCTCAAACCGTATTATTGCAAATACCAGTAATCAATTGGTAAAAGTAAAGTATCGTCCTTGTTTTAAAAAATAAGTAAAACAAGCAATTATTTTCGACCCAAAATAATTAATGAGTAAGTAACCAGTTTGTAAAATGAATTTAAATGCAACACTAAAAATTCAAATCAATCACGTAAATGAATTTGGTAACAAGCATGTTCTCACCCCAAAAGTTTTAAGGTAAATATAAAATAGTAAAATGGGGGGACTATAAACTCACCTCGAGTAAATGAATATCAAGTATATCACAGAAAATGCATCAGATAAACACCGAATGCAACCTAATTAATTATAGGCCGTATGAGTACAAGCACTTTGATTAACTAATACCATATACATTATAATAGCTAACAATCACTATCTAATCGCATTTGGGAAATTATATTTAGAAAAGTTAAAACGGTTAATAAATATTTCATTAGTAAAACGACATGATTTTCCCTTTTAGCCCGTTTTGGGATGTTTCTTACGCCGCAATGTTGTCCATCGTATTAAGACGAGTTATCAAAATATTACATTTTTATATTTTTAGTCCCCTGGTAAACATTGGTTTTTACTGTTCATATACTTTTATAAAATTATTTTTATAAAATTTGTCTCGTAAACTCTATATTTCTATTTTAATCGTTTTAACTCGTTTTTAGTGATTCTTATATCGAGTATACGTCTTTGTTAGTAAAAGTTCTATCAAATTAATGATGTTTTCAAAATATATACATCGATGTGAACAGTAACTTTTATAAATATTTTTATAAAAGTATTTAAGAACGTAAACCTCGTAATTCAAAACTCCATCGTTAATGAATCCAAAAATCTCATTCTTAATGTTTTTGAATCTTAAAAATAAGTACTATCTGATAAAAATAATCATTTTTATATATCAGAAGTAAAACTTAAAGAGTTTTTATAAAAAATTCTTTTATAAACGCGTTTATTATCGCGTAACTTGTAAATTAACGTATACGCATTCTTTAATAATTCAGGTTTTTCTTTTTTTTTCCGAGTTCTTAACCTTTTGAATCCTCATGAGAAGTAGTATTTTATAAAAATATAAAATAATTACTTTATTTTTGTTAAAAGTTCTATCATATTAATGATGTTTTCAAAATGTATAAACCTGAGATGAACAGTAAATTTTATAAAATTAATTTTATAAAAGTATTTATTAACGTAAACTCGTAAACTACGTATCTTTTTCGTTATTAATCCGTTTTTCAAGTTTCTTACCTTTTTGGAATCGTCATGAGACGTACTATCTTTATAGAACATAATGTAGCTGTCACCATACACGAACCAAAACAGTCCGTTTGAAATCAATGCACATCCTTGTTTATATAAGTTGTTTTATATAATTTTCAACTTAGTAACTTACCACAAGCCTTTTACAACCAAATATATCATATGTCTTACATATATTAGTGTCCATAGGTCCATCATTTGTCCAAATGTTCAAGATCACAAGTTCTTAACAAGTCATTTACAACACTATTACTTGTAACTTATTAAGTAAACTTTAAAAAAGCTAACTTGTATATACACTTTTTATACTTAAACCAACATGGTATAATACTTATATATCCATTTTAACATGATATTACCAATAACATAACATATGTAAAAGTGTACAAAAGAATGATCACAAGTAAAAATCCCTTTTACATGTTTAAAAGTATCCTAATGGTGATTTTGCTACATAGAACTTATATGCACATAAAATCCTAAAAAATGAAAGTTAAGGGCTTTTAGATAACCTTATGATGATGTAATATGGTAGACCACAATATCTAAACCCTTGTTTAGATATAAAACTAAAGCTTACAAGCTTAGAAAACCCTAATTCCAATAGAAACCCTAATCTTGCAATAACTTGCTTAAACCTTGCAAATGCTTAACCAACCCTTCAAAACATCTTAGGTTATCATAGGAATGATGTGTGAATGCTTGTATGGTCTTATAAAATCAAGCTGTGAATTATTTAGAAGGGGTGTTTGTTGACGTGGGTATGTAGGAGCAAAAGGGAGAGGATTTTTGATTTTTGTTAAGTGTTGAGAGAAGCGTATGTTATCTTTTGCTAGGAGTGCAAGTATATGTATAATAAGCTAGTCAAATGTGGCATAGTAAGTCTTTAGACATAAGTGAGGGTCTTAAGGAAGTGTTGGTCAAGTTCACTATTAGGAAAGTCTTGATAAAATATCTAAATGTTCCTAAATGTAGAGAACATCCCATGAAAACATGGAGATGTGTTTTCTAAGATAAGTCTTTGTATTTTTGAGTCCATATCCGGTTTTATATGTATATGTATGATATATTTTTGTAATTTTTGAGTATTGGGTATAATCGTGGGTATTTGTTGAAGCGTAGAAAAGTTTTGGTGGTTCCGGGAATGCCTAAACGTATTTTATCGCGAAACGTAAACACTTTACGTAACCAATAAAAATAAAATGAACAAAGTTAATAATTATCCTCAAAATAATTACTTAACACTTGCTTGATGTAAACATTTAATTGTTTGATGCCCGTTTACATTGAACGATAATTTTTAGCTTACGCGATTTAACTTAACGATTACGATTTAAAGCAAACGCGTACAATACTAAAACTACATAGTGAATTTATTGACGTCGCAAATGACCCTAAAACACGGGGTGTTATAGTCTTCCCCCATTAAATGTGCCTTGTCCTCAAGGCTTACGACGCGACACTTAACGACGGTGCAGTCTTTGAGAAGAGGTGTGGATATTTCTTCCTGATTTGATCTTCACGTTCTCATGTAAACTCAGGACCTCTCTTGGAGTTCCATCGAACCTTGACAATTGGAATGTGGCTTCGCTTCAACTGTTTAACTTCACGGTCCATGATTTTGACCGGTTCCTCGATAAAATAAAGCTTGTCCTCAATATCGAGTTCATCCAACGGAACGTCTAATGGATCGTCGGAATAACACTTCTCCAAGTTGGATACATGAAACGTATTTTGAACCCTGCTCAGCTCTTGAGGAAGCTCAAGCTTGTAAGCAACGGGTCCAACCTTTTTCCAACACCTTGAAAGGTCCAACCAATCTGGGGTTTAGCTTCCCCCGTTTGCCAAAGCGTACTACTACTTTCTAAGGTGATACCTTAAGCATAGCCCGGTCGCCGACTTGAAACTCTAAGGGCTTACGCCTCACATCGGCGTTACTCTTTTGGCGAGCAAGTTTGATAGCGAATTGTCCTAGGGTGACTAGTGGGGTGTCTCGGCTTCTTGGCTTAAGATTTGGTGTAAGATGATGTTGACTTTATTTTAAGATGGTATAAGAGTTTACTTAGTTATTGTGATTATTAGTTGGGTTCTTTGTGTCTTCACATCAGATGAATACGCACACAAACTTGATATAAATAGAAAATTGTTTTCTTGGCAAGAAGTTTTAAGGTGACTACTCTCAGCATGGCATGGTCCTTCCTGAATTATACATAGTTGATCAGGCCATGTATAATTGAGGACTAACGATGCATTGCTTATTTTCATCCAAACATCGTTATGATTTCATGATATTTGTGAGAGTGTCATATATAAATAAGTAGAGAATTAAAGTAATTCGGACGAAATTTCCACAACACATTGATTTGATAGCTAGTTTGAAATCACTCGTACAACACAACATAAATTTAAGAGAAGATACAACGAGAATTCTTAAAGGAATAGAGTCTAGACATTGATATCATCCTCCATGTTGTTAAGGTCTTGATTGGTTTCTCCTCCTCCTAAGGCATGCACCACTCCACTTGCTCCAGTACCTTCAACTTGGTTTCCATGGTTCTGGTTTTTTAACTCCAGGCAATCACTTCTGTAATGCCCTTGATTCCCACATTCATAGCAAGTGGGGTTTCTCTGATTGTTAGTAGCAACAAGACTCCTGCAGTCTCGGGTCAAGTGACCAACTTTCTTGCAGTTTGCGCACTTTACAGTGCACTGGCCATTGTGATGAAACTTGCACTTGTTGCACAATGGTAGAGTTCCAGCATACTCCTTCCTTTCACCAGACTAAGCAGTATAAGATATAGCCACACCTTGCTTATTGGGAGGTTGTTGTTGAGTTTGGTTGTTATTATCATCTTGCTTCCTTTTGTTCTCTGTCTGACGTTCAACAAAAGTGCATATTTTCTTGTCCACCAGTTCAGTTGCCATTTCAATTGCCCTTGCATATTGTCCCAGTAGGCCTTTGAGGCAACCAAACTTTCCATGAATCATGTCGGGCAAACACACCGACATATACTCAATCTTATATCGATACTTCAGGATGTATTCTAACACACAGCAATGCCAGTTCCTGAAAATGTTGGTTATACCCTATCACGTCGGTACCTTTTACTTTCAAGTTCCACATCTCGACCTTAAGCTTCTTAATCTCGCTCCTCGGGCAGTACTTGTCAGTCATCTTCTTTTTCAGTTCTGTCTAAGTCATTGCATATGCAACATCGTGACCAACACTCCTAACGTGGAAGTTCCAGACCACCCCGGGGCCCCCCCACCAAAGGTAGTTTTTTTGAACCCAAAGACACCCAACAACAACCAAAAACAACAAAAACCTGGGGGGGGGGGGGTGTATAAAAAAAAAATCGTTTTTGAAATTAATAGTTGTCATTGTTAAATTGTTGGTTGTGTGAATAATAAATTTTGAGGTGTTTTTAATGTTATTATTTGAGGTATAAGTGGATTTGGATATTATAAGGATGTAAAGTGGAAAGTTAGAGTTGCCTTCATGAATCTGGTATTGAAACTCACGATTGTATCGCTCGTTTCTGCTAACTCCTGTATTATTATGGATGGCAGCAGAAATTCTGCTTCTATCAGCATCACGTGCTGCCTAATGCTTATACTACGCCTTTGTCGATCAGTGACTTTAGCCGGCAGTGGTTGACAGATTGTGGTGTTCGTTGTGGCGGGAGATGCCGTTGTGGTTTCTTTTTCTTTGGTGCCATTTCCTTAAATCACGAGTAATAAAATTAAATTTGTTTTGTTCTCTAAGCCGTGCTTCAAAATGAAGTGTTTGTAGGTTGATATGTTAAAGTCTGATCACCGTGTTACTTGTACAGTTTTTGAGGAATGTACTAGTATTTATAATAAATAGCTCTTATAAAATAATTGTAAAATATACATAATAAAAATAAAACACGTTAATCAATCATGAAGCATCTAAGTAATGACCAACTAAATGCACCTATAGTTATTATGTCCCTAAAAATCTTTTGAAAATGAATCGTTGAAAGTGTTATAGTCGAGTAGAATGCATCTATTCTCTATAACCCTTGGCTCCTGATTACCAATCTTAAACACCCCCAAAATGGGTCGCAAGTGAAAATATGGGTTTGGGAGCGTTACTTCATAATACATTGCACGAGTCATAAGAGAACGACCTCTAACTGTGTCTTTGAAAAAGAAATCTTGAATTATTTTAGAAACTCCAAGCACATCACATAAGTCAAGGCTCTATTCACACTGAGAAAAAATATGCTTAAAAAAGAGTCAACATAAGTTGGTGAGATTCATAAAGTATGTTTTAAGTATAAATGTAAAACTAAAGTTTTTGTAAAGTATGTATGACCGTTTAAATCCCCATATAGTCACAAAAACATATGCATGGATGTTATAAACCAAAGAGTTTTAAAGTATGCATGACCATTTCAATCCCCAAAATGTCACAAAAAGTTAAGATATAGTTAGTACTACCAATTGTTCCAGGAGTAAAGTTAACCACTTATTACAAGGGCAAACTAAATAGTGGTCTTGTGGTGTATAAATCGATGAATAGGGGGAGAGGGATACTCTAAAGTTCATGAAAGGCGTGCGGATGCTAATGCGTAGACTCATATATATTCCACTGTTAATTCAACTGGCCCGGTGTACGAGTGTTCGTGTTCGTAGACAGCAGCGTCTCTTATAGATCGTCCAACATGCTATACCACGTTCGAGTTTGCCTAGATGTATAGTCTGACGAGCATCTGTTTTGACTCTATATACGGAGGTAGGCGGTCAGCGCGCACTAGAATATGGCATCTGGCCTTGTCATAGGAGCATTTTCCGATTGTGGCTTTCAATCCCTCTCAGTAATTCACAATTAGACATCATTAAATACAGTTAACTAATGCATACTTTAATCTGAGATGACAAATAAAGTACCATTAGATCATGAGTGGTGTTTGTAAGAAGTAATGTACGTCCTGTTTTAAAAATTTAGTGAAACAAGCCAATGATTTCGCGTCCAAAATAGTAATTGAGTATGCAGACCAGTTTGTAAAATAATTTGGTAAATGCACACGTAATAAATTCAAATCAATCACATAAATGAATTGAACAAGCATGTTCTCACCCCAAAAGTTATAAGGTAAATATAAAACAGTAAAACGTGAGGCTATGAACTCACCTCGAGTAAATGAATATCAAGTATATCACAGAAAATGCGTCAGATAAACGCCGAATGCAACCTAATTAATTATAGGTCGTATAAGTACTAAGCACTTTGATTAACTAATACCATATATAATTCTATATAGCTACATCACCATCTAATCGTTTTAGTGAAATCATATTTATAAAGTAAAAACGTTTATAAATATCTCTTTAGTAAAAACGGCGTAACTTTATCGTTTTAAGTCCGTTTCTTACGTCCACGCTTTCGTATTAAGACGATGTATCAAAATATTACATTTTCAATATTTGAGTCCTCTGGTGAACAGTGGTTTTTACTGTTCATATACTTTTATAAAATTATTTTTATAAAATTTGTCGTCGTAAACTCGTAAATGTCGTATTTTATTCGTTTTAACTCCGTTTTTAGTGATTCTTTCGAGTACGTCTTCGTAATTAAAAGTTCTATCAAATTAATGATGTTTTCAAAATATATATATCTGATGTGAACAGTAACTTTTATAAAATTATTTTTATAAAAGTATTTATTATCGTAAACTTGCGTAATTCATAACTCCTTCGTTATTGATCCAAAAATTACGATTCTTAATGTTTTGGAATCCTAAAAATATGTATTATCTGAGAAAAATAATCATTTGTATATATCATAAGTGAATCTTAAAGAGTTTTTATAAAATTTCTTTTATAAACGCGTTTATTATCGCGTAACTTGTAAATTACGTATCTCCTTCGTTATAAGTCGGTTTTTCGAGTTTCTTACCTTTTTGGAATCCTCATGACATGTAGTATTTTATAAAAATATAAAATAAATAAGTTATATTTCGAATTCTAACAGAATGTTTTGGTCCTTTTTGTAAAAATATGTTTAAACCTTGATTTTATAACTTTTAGTTTAGTACACTTGTTACAAGTCCATTACAACACTTAATATTACATGTCTTACTTACTTAGGGTCCCTAGTCCATTATTTGTCCAAATATTATCCAAGAATCACGAGATCCATAAGTTTACATACTCATTTGTTCATGAACTTTACTATATACACTTTTTAGGTAACTAGTTTATATAAGCTTATTATACATAAACCATACTTATATAATGTATATTCTTCCATTCTCACATGTTATTAACAACAATATAGCACATGACAAAGTATATCATACCATGATCATAAGTAAAAATTCCATTTTACATGTAAATAAGTTCTTAAATTGTGATTAACTATACAAACATTATATATGCATAAAATCATAAATGTAAAGAGATTAAGGTTTTTAGGTAACCTTAATATGATGTAGGATGATGAAAAATATGATCTAAATCCTTGTTTAGC
>BQNB010134510.1:0-18303 GCA_026074375.1 Tanacetum coccineum | reverse complement strand
TCCGGCCGAGACCAAAAAGGTTTCTCCTCAACCGATCTACTCGATCCCCATACCCACTCGCCCTCACTCGCACCATCTCCCCCTCTCTTGAAGCTGCTGTCCCACGACAGCCCACCACCATCATCATCATCATCACACCTCCATCATCATTATCAAAACCCCACCTCCATTATCAACTCGTCACCACCACCCACGCCATCACCGCAGCCACCATAAGGGTGCGTTCGGTGTTGTTTTTGGCCCAAGAGGGGTGCGTGTGGGTTGGGTTTAGCACCAAGAGGGTGCGTGTGGTTCGTTGCACCAGCAAGGGACGTTTGTCTATATGATAAAACGGCCACAAGGGCGTTAGGGATACGAGGGTGGGTTCGGGTTGAGTTTAACAGCCGAGGGCTGCGTTTGGTTTGCGTCGGGTTGTTATACAACGGAAAAGGGTCCGTTTGGTTTGTAACAGCCCCACCTAGGGCGTGTTTGGGTTGGCTGCGAAACAGCCGAGGGGTGTGTCGAGTTAGTCTCGCACCTCGAGGGTGCGTATGGTTCGGGGTGACAGCCACCGAAGAGGGCTTCGGGTTGGGTTTGCAAGAAAAAGGGGTGTTTGGTTTGGCTTTGGGACAGCCGAGTATAGGGAGGGAGGGGATGGAGTCGGGGTTGGGTTTTTGTACCACCAAGGGTGCGTCGGGTTTTATGACAGCAGCAAGGCTGCGTTTGGTTATAAAATAAGCGACGGGGTGCGTTTGGTTCGAGACCGCCGGGGGCCGCCGGGGGAACGAGTATGTCGGGTCGTGGGTTCAACAAAAGGGTTTTGGGATTGGTTGTTGGTTTGGCTGCAGGAACGGCTGCGGGGACAGCCAGGATAGCCGGGGACAACCACCCACATAGGAGTGTGTCGGGATGGCTGCGGGGACAGCCGGCTTGACAGCCGGGGAAAAGGGTGTGTTTGGTTTGAAATAGATTAGGGTGCGTTTGGTGTTTATAACACCGAGTAGGGTGCGTTCGTTTGGTTCGGCTGTCGAAAACAGCCGGGGTGCGTCGGGTTGTGGGATGACACCGAAATAAAGTGAGTTTGGTTAACACAAAAATATATTAATTGTTTCATATATTTGATCGGATAAATTTATATGTGATGAAATCTGTTGAAACTTGCGGCGTCGAGATAATATATAAATTGTATTAAAGCAGGATTAATAAGAAAATATAAGCCATAAGAGACACATTTTAGATATAGCTTAGACGAGAATTGAACTAAAAATGGACTTTGGCGCCTCTTTATTTCGGATAATTTAAAACAGAAAATAGAACGTGGGATTCGAAGTTCGAGACTTTGATAAGTTAGACTTTGGTTTACAAAATATAACAAATTATATTTTGACGGACGTTTGGACATAAAACGGGACTTGTAACTCCCAATAACGAAGAAACTGGAACGAAATCAGAATATACACTTTAGTAGAAAAATAAGTTAATTTTAATATATTAAATCTGACAGATTTATTAATTAAATGATTTGATCACTTTCGAGTCCGTTTCAGCCTTCCGGCGAAACACGAAAGTTGTTCGTAATGATGTTTTACTTTACCGCGAGGATTGTCTGCTTTAAAAGCTAAGATACAGCGGGTCAAAACTAAATGTCGGTTAATATATTATTTAAATTAATAGTTTTAAGATCATTATTCGGTTCTAAAGACGGAAGGTCTAAGAATAGTAACTTTCTTTAAATATTAGAGATAAGTTATATTGGACAGAAAATAGTATATATTCATAAAATATACTAAGGGTTAAGGTTTAAAGACGCGCAAGTGGATTTCTCATCACATGTATATATGACTGCATACATATAAAAATATGTATGATTTCGTGGTAACGATGTACGCATCGTTGATCGTATTTAATACGTGTATTATAATCGAACGACATAATTATAGGTCGTGGTCGAGATCGTTGCAGATTCAGTGTGATTTAATTGGATTAATTGATCGTGGTCTTTAATCAATGTGAGTTCATAGCCTCGCTTTTCAATCTTTTGAATGTTTTATAACCCGCGAGGGGGATACATGCTTGTCTACAAATCCTTATACTTGGTTATCTTATAACAATGTGATTGTTTTAAAGGATTTTGTGAGTTTATAGCCCCATGTTTTACTGGTTTTACATATATTTGGGGTGAGAACATGCTTGTTTACAAATGCATTTACAGGATTGTTTACAAATTGGTTTACATACTTATTTGCATAGTTCGCTAGGGAATACATTATTTGACTTCATTTTTGGTCACAAATGCATACTTTACATTTGAAATGATTTCGGATTAGCTAAGGCTGATCGAACTGATAACAATTACATTACTGCCCGGGTGTTCTTGGAGGGGACACCGGTAACGGGAGTGTACATATACGCATTATTTGTATCCCTGCCCAAATTAGGGTACATACAAAGCTCTACGTCAAAGCGTCATCATGAACTGTAAAATCACTTGGAGGTAGGTGAGCTGCGAATGTTATGAAATAGATCTATTCGGATGTGGATCCTGTTCGGGTGATTAAGCGATCACTTGGGGAAACGAACATTTTAGATTATTTCGGATTGACAACCCCGTTCGGGTGATTAAACTACCACCAGGTAACGAAACGTTATAACATGTCGGATCATTGTTGGGGATTACAGGGCCCCCCGACACATACATAGTTGGAACATTTTGGTGACATTACATTTGTCATACATTCTTTATAAAATCTTTGGGATAAGATTTGGTACTTATGGTGATATAAATCGTGTTATGCATTCTTTATAAAATCTTTGGGATTTTTACATAGTACTGTGATATACAGTGGATTAATGTCATTATTAACTAATCTTGAACTCACCAACTTTATGTTGACACTTGTAAGCATGTTTTTTTCTCAGGTGGGATATTAGATGCTTGGATTATTGATGTGCATTGGTGTCGTTACATTCAAGCTTTTCATTGTGGATTGCAAATTCTGGGACCAATGTATTATTAAAATACAGATTTTTATTGAATCAACAATTTATTATTCAAACGACACCTAGAGGTCGTTCTCTTGTATCTATTGCTGTGTATTACGAAGTAACACCCCATTTGGTATTCCGCTGCGCTGTAAGTGATTTTTGGGGGTGTTACAACATATCCAGAAGAAGTCAATACGTCATATTGAAGATATAGTATGTGAATATTCTGGAAGATATCAAACGTGGTCCCTACTTCAAGAAACTCTAATATGCCATGACTTCCAGACCCTATATATACAAAACTCAAAAATGAGTTTTAAGTGTGCTATAATAATATTCTGCAGTACCTAAAACATTATAATTTGATTTTTCAGAGGAGAAAAACAGCAGAAGAGGTCTTGCAACGCATTCCAATCCATAGGAGACAACGTGTAATTTCTTATACTTTTATAATCGTTTAGGTTTTGGTATCATTTGTTAACTCGGTTAGTTTACCTTGGCTAAACAATTACTCTTGTATTAATTATGATGTTTGAAGGCTAATACCTTCGGGTATTAGCCATTATTATGAATGCATGAATGGTTTTGGTTTTGTTTTATATCACGATTGCTTA
This sequence comes from Tanacetum coccineum, assembly GCA_026074375.1. Classification (NCBI taxonomy): domain Eukaryota; kingdom Viridiplantae; phylum Streptophyta; class Magnoliopsida; order Asterales; family Asteraceae; genus Tanacetum; species Tanacetum coccineum. The sequence continues at coordinate 14,725 of BQNB010134510.1, read as the reverse complement.
ATTTATCGTTGCATGGCTTGTTTATGGTTATTACTTTATACCTTGTTTATGTGATTTTGTATGCGACCTATCATTCAACTGGATCTAGGATATAGAACAAGTAATCTAGATGTTAGGATAGCTCTCTATATAGTGTTTATCCACTTTAATTCATAAGATCACAAAGTATTGTCCTTTAGATCTGTGTTCTGGGATACGCTTCGGGCTTAACTAGTTAATTGGATATTGCTTTTGGTTTATTGAACATGTTGACTAGTAGGTAAATCTAGATAATTCAACAAATAATGTTCTGATTCTATTGGATAGTTAGACAAGTGTACTATAGTGTATAAAATGCTTTTTTATGCAGTAAGTGGGTGGAGTCTTATGAGCTAGGGTTTAACAAGATCACCATTGCTTTAATCCCTAAGATAGATTATAATCAAGTAATAAGGATGCTTTATGCGGATGCTTTAATTGTGACAGAATTAACGTGTCTAGGTCTTAGGATGAAGTCCCGCCTAAGTCTAAGAATGATATGCCTCTTCGAGATAAGTAATCATTACACTAAATAAACAAACCAACTTCTAATCGAATTAATGATGACTAATACAGTTTTCTATCATAAGGCTTTACCGATCTTTTATCTTCTTTTAATTTGCTTGTGTGGGTTTTTTTTAAAGTGTCTTTGTTGATTGATTGTAGTCACAAATACAAACCCGTAACAATTTCTTAGGGCTGAAACCCCCATTTTACCTGTTAGAATTAGGATTAGAACTAACATAGGATTAGCATAGGTTTGACTTAGATTAGAATTAACTTATACTAGATAAGCAAAATACAAATAAATTAAGAGATTTAACCTCGCTTCAAGTGTTCGACACACTACTTACCTTGATATCTTCCACCGAATGGGTTACACTGCTGAACCGTTAAAGTGTTGTTTTTGGTTAAGTCGGCAAAATATAAATTTAAAACTTGAATCTTAAAAATAAACACCACACAATGACACATCAGTGCCGAATCACAAAAGGTAACACATTGTCTCCTTCGGGGAGCTCAATAGTGTTTCAATAGCCCTCGTGGCTAGGTCGGGAATAATCTCCTAAAGTATGGGGTTGATTTTCGTCTCCCATGATGGTAAACGAAAAAGAAAGGTTACAAAACAAAAGGAACAAAGAAAAGATAGACTACAAGAAATCTAACCTAAAAAGAAAAAAAATCTCACTTGATAGGAATCTTGTAAGTAGACCTAAGCTAGATAGAATCCGAAACCTAGACTATTCACAGGTAGTGACGCCAAAAACTTGATGCGGTGTCTTATAAAACCAGATAAGTTTTACAATCCTCCTAGGCAGAGTACCTAATCGTTGTAGTGTGGTATAGGCAAGACTCGATGGATTGATACGTTCTTTTATGATAAATAGTGAGGGTAGGTTCGAATTGTTTGTCACTAAGAATCGAAGTGTAGAGAGAGAGTTGTTTTTTGTGTTTTTTATATTCTTTAGAAAAGCAATAAAATCTTGGGTTTTGTAAAGAGGGGTTTTTTTAAACTAAACTATAAACTACTCAAATTCTAAAACTAATTATGACACAGAAAAGTTAAAGGGCAGGAATCTTATAGGTAACAATTTGTACTTAAATCAATGCATTACCCTGTTAGTATAGTTGATTCCTCTAACTCGTTTGCCGGTCACCCTTGTTAGTGTAGTATGTAAGTATTCCCTTTATCCTATTATGAATTGGTCAGTTTTGCGTCTACGTAATCACCTAAGTAGGCGGCTCCTTTCCAATGCCTTCTCACCCAATAGTAAATCACATGCAATAAATACTTAAATAGTTATCCTCCTAAATGTGTGGGTTTCACTTAATCTAATCACATTTTACTAGACGTCTATGCTAATGTAATATATTATAGCTAGTTTTCTAATACTTAACGTGCACACCGCTAACAAGAAGCAATAAATCAAAGTTCACAACTAGGTTTAATGCAATCATAAGTAAACACAATATTGAGGTAAATTTACGTGGGCTGCTGGGGCTTGTTAAAAGTGACCTCAGCAGTGAAAAATGTTGAGCTCAACTTGGTTCCTCCGAAGCTTGGTCCTTCGTCTCCTAGCTGAAACTCCTAGCTAAAACTAAGAAAGAACACCATTAGCTCGCCACGGGGTGTGAATCCGGGACCAAATCCGACGTGAGAGTAAGTACAATGATTGTGAGATAAATGCGGAAAATATAAAGTATGGTCCGGAAAGGTGTTATGTCCCGTCCTAGGGAAATGAGCCCTTCCTTTATACTATTTGGGATTCGCTACAAGAGATAACCATGGGGCTCTCTCTTGGTACAATTTGTCGACTATATGTCCTTCCAAGGACAGTGGTCCTTCACAAGGACTGTACATTTGTCTGATTGTCCTTTGACACCGCTGCATTAGGACGGAGCTAATAACTCCGGACCTGATATGTCCTTCGACATACCAGCTTCTCCGAAATTCTAGTGGTGACTCCGAACCTGATTTTTCCTTCGACAAGTCAGCATCTCCGAAGCGTTTGTTTGGTTTTGCCCGTGCTAGTTTAGTAGCAGTATCTAAGTTGTATTTATCCTTCGGATGTTCCGGGGGAGACTATACCTCATCATGTCCCCCTAGTCTAGTATCTGCCAAGCTAGCTTGTCAGTGCTAGACTTAAATGTGCTTTTACGTCATTAATGTTCTGCTTATACGGTCGTGGCTTGCTTTTTGTCCATACACTTTCTTTACAACATGTTACGTGATAATTTTCCAACCGTTGTGTCTTTTCTTTCTTTCCCTATAAATAGCGGTCTCCTTTTTTACTTTTTGCTTTACCCCTGCTTTAGTAAAAACACACATCGTTTTCGGAGCTATCGTTTTTATTTTCTGCCGCTGCTTACCTTGCTTTTAATTCTTTACTTTCCTAGGTATCATTTCTTTCCCTCTTACTTTTTCAATTACGGCTAAAAAAGATATGGATCTATATCATTCTCGACTCACCTCGGATGACCTAAACGATCTGATCATCAAATACAAAATTCCCCATGATCTCCACCCTCAGCTACCCTTAGAAGAATTTGTGATGTTCGAGCTTCCGGATGATGCCATTGGTATTTATCATCGGGTCTTTGATTTTTCTGGTGTTTAAATTCCTTTTTCTTCGTTCCTCCTGGCCCTTATCAAACATTATAGGGTCCACTTCTCTTAGTTGGGTCCTCTAGGTCTTAATAAAAAGTGAGTTTGTTTAACACAAATATATAAATTGTTTCATTTAATCGATTTATATAAGTTGTGATGAAATATTAGAACTTGCGCGGTCTAGTTAAAATATGATATTAATATTAAAACGGAATTTATAAGGTTAAATTTAAAAGAGTACTGGTATATCCGAGACGAGAGTTGGACAAAAAAATGGACTTTGGTGCCTTTATGAAACGGATAATATAAAACAGAAAATAGAACGTGGGATTCGGGAATCGAGATGTTGATAAATTATATTTTGATTTACAAAATATAACAAATTATACTTTGACGGACGTTTAGACATAAAACGGGACTTCTAACTCCCAATAACGAATAAACTGGAACGAAATCGGAATATACACTTTAATAGAAAATAAGTTATTTTTAATATATTAAATCTGACATATCTATTGATTAAACGATTTGATCACTTTCGAGTCCGTTTCAGCCTTCCGGCAAAACACGAAAGTTGTTCGTAATGGCATTTTACTTTGCCGCGAGGCTTATCAGCTTTAGAAATTGAGATAAGTTAGAATTGGACGGAAAATAGTATATATTCATAAAATATACTAAGGGTTAAGGTTTTAAAGACGCGCAAGTGGATTTCTCATCACATGTATATATGACTGCATACATATAAAAATATGTATGATTTCATCGTTACGATGTACGCATCGTTGATCGTATTTAGTTCGTGTATTATAATCGATCGACATAATTATAGGTCGTGGTCGAGATCGTTGCAGATTCAGTGTGATTTAATTGGATTAATTGATCGTGGTCTTTAATCAATGTGAGTTCATAGCCTCGCTTTTCAATATTTTGAATGCTTTATAACCCGCGAGGGGAATACATGCTTGTCTACAAAATCTTATATTTGGTTATCTTATAACAATGTGATTGTTTTAAAGGATTTTGTGAGTTTATAGCCCCACGTTTTACTCGTTTTACACATATTTGGGGTGAGAACATGCTTGTTTACAAATGCATTTACAGGATTGTTTACGAATTGGTTTACATACTTATTTGCATAGTTCGCTATGGGATACATTATTGACTTCATTTTTTTGGTCACCAAATGCATACATTACAATTGAAATAAGTTCACGGATTAGCTTAGGCTAATTTGAAACTGATAGCAATAAAACTACTTTCCCGGGGGTTCTTGGGAGGGGAACAGTAACGGAGTACATATTTTTACATTACTGCCCGGGTGTTCTTGGAGGGGACACCGGTAACGGGAGTATATACGCATTACATTACTGCCCGGGGACTTTGGAGGGGAGACACGGTTAACGGGATATATATACGAAAATTATTTGTATCCTGGCCCAAATTAGGTACATACAAGTCTACGTCCCCCCCCCCCCCCCCCCCGCACAGCGTCATGAATGTAAATCACTTTGGAGGTTGTTGGAGCGCGATTGCTTATGAAATAGGATCTAATATCGATGTGGATCCCTGGCGTGTGTTCGGGATTAGCGATCACTCTGGTAAGACGAAACACTTTTTAGATCTATTCGGGATTGACAATCCCCCGTTCGGGTGATTAGCTACCACCAGGTAAAACGAACGTTATAACATGTCGGATCATTGTTGGGGACTACAGGGCCCCCCGACACATACATACTTGGAACATTTTGGTGACATTACATCTGTCATGCATTCTTTATAAAATCTTTGGGATAAGATTTGGTACTTATGGTGACATAAAATGTGTTATGCATTCTTTATAAATCTTTGTGTATTTATACTTAGTATGTGGATTATACAGTGGATTACATTCATATTTTAAACTAATCTATGTACTCACTCAACTTTAATGTTGACACTTGTAAGCATGTTTTTTTAGGTGGGATTAGATTGCTTGGACTATTGATGTGCATTGGAGTCTTTATTTACCCCTTCAAGCTTTTCATTGTGATTCAAATTATTATGGGGGACAAATGTATTATTAAACTTCAGATTTTTGTGAATAAAAATGTTATTATTTCAAACGATCTAGAGGTCGTTCTCTTGTATCTTTAGTTGGTGTATTACGAAAGTAACACCCCATTTGGTATTCCGCTGAGTTGTATGTGATTTTTGGGGGCTGCTACAGATTGGTATCAGAGCAATGGTTCTAGAGAAATTAGGTTTGCATATTTTTTTTTGTTTTTTTTTAAACCTTTGTTTAACTAAACTATAACCGTTTTCACAAATATTGCATCACAACAAACATTTTCAAAGTGCATACACGCTACTTGCTTATGTGCTTTCATTCGATGCTGCATTGAGTTTGCTTACGTGGCATACATATATATGATATATATATGCTTGCTTTCCTTTCGCGTATATCGTACGATTATTTATATAAGAATTATTTATATAAATACCGGAGCGTTTCTTAAGACATTGTGGGTTGCACAATGGTCTCAATTATATGTCAGACATTGTGAGTTGCACAATGGTCTCAATTATATGTCAGACATTGTGAGTTGCACAATGGTCTCAATTATATGTCAGACATTGTAAGTTAAACAATGGTCTCTAAGAATATTATTTTTCTTCATAACTTTATATAATATCGTATTACGCGAAGGCCGTTATAATTCTGTTTACATGGAATTGTGTATGAATCTAAGTATTGCAAGTCTTGTATAGGCGGGACTTGTAATAGGAGGATCGATATGGTAATCACTATACTGATTTGTTTATAGAGATCTTTACCTTATTTACTCTAACCGAGTACTCATAAATTATCTTGAACTCTATGTTGATCTCGCCTGGCAGTTTTTACTCCCAGCTTCCAAAGACAAGTTTTAAATCACTCGTCCCATACTCATTAGAGCACATGCATCGTCATGTCAACCACCTTGAAGGTTATGAGAGTACGCGTATTGCACCGGGAATTATTAAGTAGGATGGTTTATAATTTATTTATTTGAAAGGATTAGGACGCCTCTTCAGTTAAATAAATAAATTATAAATCACCGAACCATAAGTTTATCCTTTCTTACTTACATAAATTTGGACGCTTCTTTATGTAAATAAGAAATTATAAATGAGTGGGCTTAATGATATCCGATATGACACGAGTATAAACCTGAAATCGATGATCATCAGAATCCGTTAAAAAGGTTTGGAAGCACAATAGTGTCTTGCCACTCCGCATAAATCTTAAGGCCTCATTTGGAGCTACCTTATCTCATTCTTAAGTTATTACTTATGACATTGCAAGTCCTTGCAATCACGAACTGTCTGTGGAGCTAACAGACTGAGTGCAATATCCCGTCACCATTTGTTATAGTATTGACGTTATGGTCGCTACTGTTGGGTCCTGGAGAGGTCCCGACTGATACAACCTTATCAAATAGGTTATGCAACTCCCTTTAAACGAGATAAACACCTATCGACGAAACAAATAGTTGGACTATTTATTTCGGGCCACTAGTAGGAAGACGTAGGTCGCGGTACATCCTAGTACTGCCAAGAACTGGCAGTTGAGCGTGCTTGAGTGAGAGTAGCACTGGTTTGGGTGACCTGCGGGAAGTCCCAAGCAAGGAGCACAAAAGCAAAGCGGAGAGCATGAGGGCAAAGCAGACAATATTGTGGTCTGAGTAAGCGGGATGTTCGAGTGAGAGCGATACCAGTGGTGTTAATATCAATCATAAAACTTGTGACGATATTTTTCTAAAATATCTACCTTGATGGATTATATATCCTGGTCAACTTAGCCAAACTTTTGGTATGTTGAGAAGTAAGTCTGAGTTGTCGAAACACTAATCTTGCTAACGAAAGTTATCATCGTTCTTGCTTAGAAAACGGTTTTCAGAATTTTAACATTTTCTCAGGTCACCACATCGGGGATAACACAAATTTAATCTCGGGATGGATTTTTAAAGGGGGTAGGTACAGTAACATCGAGAATTTTCGAATTTAGCTTGTCGTTGTCACTCTTTGACTTTTTTTTGGGGGGTTTCTGTGCTTGACTTATAAGAACCGATCATCTAAATCACGTTTTCACGGACTCGGAACTCTAAAGCAATTTGATGTGTATGACATTCCTGACAACTTTTTTAGTTTTGCGGACCTGGAGGAACGAGCGAATCGGTAAAAAGGGCTCTAGAACTTAGCACCGCAAAACATTATTCGCACAATATACAACGGCGGGTCAACAAAACAATTAAAAATTTGTTTTTAGTTATCATGTATTTATTATAATAAAAATATTAAATAAAGTATTCATCATTTTTAATTAAAAGCGTTTTTGAAAACGCGACTATTCGAGTTGAAATACATTTTTTTTGCAATTGTTTCAGACGGAGACGAACGGGTTCACAAAATGAATAACAGATATTTTATGTAATGTTATAAAATATTTCTGAAATATTATCCAATTAAATACTCATTTTTATCAGAAAAAATGATTATAAAAACAATTTGGCGCTAGTTTGAGAATTGAATCGGTCGTCTAAGTCGCTCAAATGAGTCCCGAACCCGATAATTATAAAAGTATAATAAATGTTACACTGTTTACCCCTAAACTATTTTCAACTTGTACATTAAGTTTTTATTATATATATATATAAAACTATATACACGCCAGAAAAGTTTTTCCGGCGGGTATTCCGGCCAACACCAAAAATCCTCCCCCTCTCCCGATCTATACGATCCCCCATATCACTCTCCTTCACGCGCCACTTCCACCACCCAACTGCCACCGCCACCATCTTCACCATCCACCATAACACCACCATCTCATCCGCACCACAACGAGGGTGCGCTTGTTGTTATTATTTTCTTTTTAAACAGAAAAAAAATGGTGCGTTTGGTTTAGTTAAGACTAGGGGTGTTGGTTCGATGTTGTCAGCCGTGAGGGACGGCAGCCGGCAAGGGTGCGTTGGGTTGTAGTTTGCACCAACGAGGGGTGCGCTTTGAGTTGTAAAACAGCCAAAGGGATGTTTGTTTGCTATGTATAACAACCACATGGGTGCGTTTGTTTCGGTATAAAACACCACCAACAGGGTGCGTTTTGGGCTGTCACGAACCAACCGGGTGCGTTGGGTTCGTGACACAACCAAAGGGTGAGTCGGGTTGGGTTTAACAGCGGGTTCGGGTTTTGGTTACAACAACCAAAGGGTGTCGGGCTGTGGGACAGCCGAGGGCCGGGTTGGGTTTAGCAGCTAGGGGTGTTTAGGGGTGTTAAGGGGTGTTTATTTCGGTGGTAAAACGCCACCATAAGGGGTGTTTGGTTCGGGCTGTTGGAACAGCGGGTCGGGTTGTCGGGTTTGACAGCCCCACCTAGGGCGTGTTCGGGTTGAGTTGACAACCACAAGGGTGCGGTTGGTAGGCTGCCAAACAGCCGAGGGTTGGGTTTGTTTGGATTATAACACAAAATGGTGCGTTTGGTTTAGACAGAAACGCACAAGGGTGCGTTTGGCTGTCGAAAAGCCGGGACAGCCGAGGGGCTGTCGGGGTTGGGTTATAACACAAAAGGGTGTGTTTGGTTTAGACAGAAACGCACAAGGGTGCGTTTGGCTGTCAAAACAGCCCATGGGTGCCTTTGGCTTAACAGCCACGCACAAGGGTGCGTTTGGCTGTCCGGGTCGGGTGCGTGAGTTTAATTGCGGGGACAGCTGGGAAATAGCCGAGAAAAGGGCGTGTTTGGTTTGTTTGGTTTAAACAGCCGGGGGCTGTTGGGTTTGGCTGCGAAAGCCGGGGTGCGTGCGTTTGAGTGTGTTGACACCGAAATAAAGTGAGTTTGTTTAACGCGAAAATATATAAATTGTTTCATTTAATCGATTTATATATATGTGATAAATCCGGTATAACTTGCGCGGTCTAAGTAAAATACAATATAAATATTAAAACGGGACTGATATTAATGTATAAGTGATATTGGACATATTTGAGACGAGACTTGGACTAAAAATGGACTTTAGTGCCTTTATGAAACAGATAATATAAAACAGAAAATAGAATGTGGGATTCGGAATTCGAGACTTTGATAAGTTAGACTTTGGTTTACAAAATATAACAAATTATATTTTGACGGACGTTTAGACATAAAACGGGACTTCTAACTCCCAATAACGAAGAAACTGGATCGAAATCAGAATATACACTTTAGTTATAAAATAGGTTATTTTTAATAAATATTAAAAATGACAGATTTATTAATTAAATGATTTGATCACTTTCGAGTCCGTTTCAGCCTTCCGGCGAAACACGAAAGTTGTTCGTAATGGCATTTTACTTTGCCGCGAGGCTTATCAGCTTTAGAAATTGAGATAAGTTAGGATTGGACGGAAATAGTATATATACATAAAATATACTAAGGGTTAAGGTTTAAAGACGCGCAAGTGGATTTCTCATCACATGTATATATGACTGCATACATATAAAAATATGTATGATTTCGTGGTAACGATGTACGCATCGTTGATCGTATTTAATACGTGTATTATAATCGAACGACATAATTATAGGTCGTGGTCGAGATCGTTGCAGATTCAGTTGTGATTTAATTGGATTAATTGATCGTGGTCTTTAATCAATGTGAGTTCATAGCCTCGCTTTTCAATCTTTTGAATGTTTTATAACCCGCGAGGGGGATACATGCTTGTCTACAAAATCTTATATTTGGTTATCTTATAACAATGTGATTGTTTTTAAAGGATTTTGTGAGTTTATAGCCCCATGTTTTACTGGTTTCACATATATTTTGGGGTGAGAACATGCTTGTTTACAAATGCATTTACAGGTTTGTTTAACGATTGGATAAGACTTATTTGCATAGTTCCGCTATGGGATACATTATTTGACTTCATTTTTGGTCAAAATGCTTACTGTACATTTGACATAATTTGGGTTAGCTTAGGTAATTGAAATGATAGCAATATAAATAAGCGGTGTTCTTGGAGGGGGACACGGTAAAGGAGTACATATTTTTACATTACTGGCCGGGTGTTCTTGAGGGGACACCCGGTATCGAGAGTATATAGCATACTTTACTGCCCGGAGTTCTTGGAGGGCGACAACGGTAATCGGGTGTATTTTATACGCATTATTTTGTATCCCTGCCCAAATTAGGGTACATTACAAGTTCTACTTCACAGCGTTCATGAACGTAAATCACTGGAGGTGAGCGCGAATGTTTTGGAAAATAGATTATTCGGATGTGGATCCTGGTCGGGTGATTAGCGATCATTGGTTACGAAAATTATTGATCTATTCGGGATTGACAACCCCCGTTCGGGGTGATTAGCTATCATCAAGGGTTAACGAACGTTATAACATGTCCGAGATCATTGTTGGGACTACAGGGCCCCGACACTATAATAATTGGAACATTTTGATGACATTTACATCTGTCATGCATTATATTTTAAACTCTTTGGGATAAGATTGGTTAACTTTGGTGACATAAAAATGTGTCTTGCATTTCTTTATAAATCTTTGGGATTTTTACATAGTATTGTGATATACAGTGGATTACATTCATATTTAAACTAATCTATGAACTCACCAACTTTAATGTTGACACTTGTAAGCATGTTTTTCTCAGGTGGATTAGATGCTTGGACTATTTGATGTGCATTGGAGTCTTTACATTCAAGCTTTTCATTGTGATGCAAATTATGGGACAAATGTATTATTAAATTCAGATTTTTATTGAATCAACAAATGTTATTATTCAAACGACACCTAGAGGTCGTTCTCTTGTATCTATTGCTGTGTATTACGAAGTAACACCCCATTTGGTATTCCGCTGCGTTGTATGTGATTTTTGGGGGTGTTACATCAGAAGTATCTTTGGTTGTCGATTGTTTCAACTGGATTTGAGGTACATATATCTTTATTAGTTAACATTCATTTCCATGAACCACTACAGTAAAGTTATCTTAGACTTTGCCCTTTTAAAATAATTATTGTGTTTCATTGGTGTTCTAATAATTTTATTTGCTATTTGAATTATCTTAGGTGGTAAGATAGTCGTGGCAGTCGACTTTGTCAAGGAACTTGGGGTCGACAACCAACATATCAAAGTGGTAAGTATCCATTTGTATTCTGGTCTGAACTCTATTGCTAATAATCATGATTTGATGATATTAAAAATTTGGCTTAAATTAAGTAGTTGATATTTGCAACTTTTCATCTTTTTGTTTAAAGACATATTTTTTTTCTGATAGAAATAACATGCTGGTGGAGATTAGGATTAACGTGATTAGGACTTACATTTGTTGTTGATAATTTTTGTTCCTGATGATGTAGATAAGAAGTTGGTTGTTGCTGATAATGGCACTTTATGATAAAGTCTCACTTCTGGTATAGAGTTATTTTTTGGAATATCCCCGCCGATTCGGGCCAATGTTTAATTTTTTTATGTTACCTGCAATATTATTTATGTTTTGCTTGTGCTTTGGATATGGTTTGATAGGTTTTTAAACTTCCTTATTCATCTTAGCATGATACCCAAGTCAATATAGGTCGTAGCCATGATAGAGTGGTGATTTCGATGGTTCTTATTTGTATATGAGTAAGACTTAATAATCCTCTAAACATTAAATATCTAAATTTCTAGTTTATTCCTTTGTAACCTGAAAGCTTAATTTTGTTTGTAGCTACGGATAATACTCTGAAGAGGATGTGAAGGCTTTCATGATTCAAACTAACAGTTACAACATATTGTCAGCTTCTGAGCGTGGTTCACCATGATATTGCCCGAGGTATATAATTAATTTTTCAACAAGTTGTTGTATGACTTTTAGTTGTTACTGCTCTCCAATAAAAGTTTTGTTAGCTAAGGTAATTGTATTGTATACATACGTACTCAATATCAGCTTCACAGTTCCGTTGCAATTTTAGTATATTAGCTTTGCTAAATGGTCAAACGTCTTAGTATTTGTATTACTTTAAAATGCATAAGCACATCCAAATATCCATCTTCTATAACTTGTCTAATCACAGTCGGTTATTTATCTAATCACAATCGTTTATTTATTTAATCACAGCCGTTTCTTTATCTAATTACAGCCCTTGGACTTGACATAGGTTGAACAAAACTTACCATTTTTTAAAACTATTTGTTTTGTAATTTTTCTTATCATTTCACAAGAAAGTCACTAAAGCTTACACTTTCCTGTAGGCTTCCCATACTCAAAGGTGACAAGTGGTGGCGAGGTCATGCAAGAGCTTTTCTAAAGTATGTGAATTTTCCTGCTTAAGCCCATCGACAAGGCCATGTCTTTCAGGTCCTTGAATATATCTGGTTACTCATTCAGTCGACTGTTTATTTTGGGAGTCAAAGTTACTTATTATCTGCATGCTTGCTACATAAGATTTTGATTGTTTAATACAGTACGTTCTCTTCCGCTTTTTGATATGGATCTATTATTAGTTCTTCCTAGATTTTAAATCGTGGGACCATAAAATGGGTGGTCTTCTTTGGTTATAAGTTTTTGCGTCAAATGTTCTAGTATATTAGCTTTGCTAAATGCAAATAAAACTCAGAAGTTTTACCAGTTTTAGTATTACTTGAGTTTTATTTGTATTAACTTCTGAGTTCCTGTGGCTAAATGTTTGGGTATAAGTGGTGGTCTTCTTTGTGTGTATGTTTCTGCAGCTTAATGTTTCTTTATATTAGCCTTGCTAAATGCAAATAAAACTCAGAAGTTTAGCAGTTTCAGTATAACTTGAGTTTTATTTGTATTAACTGGTGGTCTTCTTTGGGTATTAGTTTTTGCGGCTATCACCAGGTTATTCCTTTTGGTGTCTATCAATAATTAAGAATCACCAAACTTTGTCAAATTTTGTTTTTCCATCCTAGCTTTATTTAAAGGATTGACTTCTTTGTGAATTCCAATAATATGTCATTGCCTTGACTAGAATATTCAGTAGTTAGAACTATAAATTATGATATTCGTGAGCTACTTGATAATTCCTTTGTTGACTACCCATAATACTATAACAGTAACACATCCTATATCCATTTATCACACAATGTATCACAATATCACATGCTTAAAAGAGTTGTGTATATTGTTGTCCTATTGAATCTAGTTGGGTACGCCTACTGCATTTCAGCAACATTATAGCTATTAACCCAAACAGTGCCTCAGTAAGCAATCACAAACACCTCATAATTAAACTCGCAAGTATGAACTAATCGGTTATTGAAGCTTAAAGAAGTACAATTGTAAGCATGTTCTACAGGCGGTATTCTTCTTTGTGGACCTTCTTTTTTGAAAAATGTATTTAAACGGTAGTTTGTACCCATATACCTGTGAATGGGCTGATTTATGTTGTGCTATATTTATAACAGGAAAGTTGATCATCTTTAAGTGAATAAATATTGTAGTGCTTCTCACTAGTGTAATCATTTCATTTTTTTGCATATATAGTCTTACCATATCTCAAACTTATGACTAAAATATTCCCCAACATAATTTGTTTTGTAAATTTTCAAGGTACGCAGTTGCTAATCTGATGTGTGTAAATAAGTGGTTGTTGCTTCAGTTCCAATAGGTATCACTCTACTCTTCTAATTTTTCTGTTTCATTTTTATTGTTACCATTATGAACCATCTCATTAATTTGGCTTCATTTAGCAATTTATCCTAATGGTAATTACTTTTAGGGGCTGCTATAATTTTTTTATGGAAATTTCATATGGGGTGTTAATAAAGATAAGAACAGTGATATACAAATAATAGCAATGTATATTAATACACAACTATCGGTAATTGTCTGTTTTTCTTTAAAGACATGGCTAAAAAACACAATGCTTAATATTGAACATAACGTAATGGGTCAAAACCAATTATTTTTGTATGGGGATCGACATACTTAGATTTATTGTGCAATAAGGATTGTTTGGACATAACCTGTTTCAGGGGCTGTTTGGGCGGAATATGTAACACCCCCAAATTGGGGTCACAGCGGAATAAGGGTCCGGGGCGTGTTACTTCTCAGATCAATAACACAAGATTTATATAAAACGACCAAAAAGTCGTTTAAAACTGATACATTAGATTTAACAAAGTATTTGTTACATAAGCCGAATCTTCACTTGTCCACTTGTTCAAAATACAAAGATTTCTAGCCCATACAGTTATACAAAATGTAATGCGACAAAATCTTTAATGCATGATATCCAAATCAAAACCACCAATGTATCTATTGTACCCTGTGCTTACTGATCCCCTGAAAAACATTGCTTTAAAACGTCAACAATAATGTTGGTGAATTCATAGGTTTGATAAATCATATATTGTAGGACCACAAGATTTCCCAAGTGTAAGATAATGCAACAGATGCAGACATCATATAAATGTAATTACGTTGCTCTAAGCTCACGACACTGAAGCTTGACATGAATGAATACCAAATAAATGGTCTACATTGCCCGTGGGACTCATGCATGATCACAGTCCGCAAATCGCCATAACAGGGTAGCCAACTCTTGCCATTAAGGCATAGAGTTCCATCCGCACGAGGTTCCAACTTTTCT
>BQNB010134509.1:0-18303 GCA_026074375.1 Tanacetum coccineum | reverse complement strand
GATGCAATACGCGTACTCACATAACCTTCAAAGTGATGGATGACATGACAATTCATGTGCTCTAATGAGTATGGGACGAGTGCTTAAAACTTGTCTTCGGGGACGAAGAGTAAAACAATCAGGGAAATCGACATAGCGCTCAAAATAATTGATGAGTATACGGTTATAGTAAATAAGATAAAGGTCTCTATGTATGAGTCAACATAACAATTATCATATCAATCCTTATATTACAAGTCCCGCCCATACAAGACTTGTAATACTTAGATCCATACATAATTCTATGTAAACAAAAATTATGATGGTTTTCGTGTAATACAATATCGTATAAAGTTATGAAAAAAAAATATTCTTAGAGACCATTGTTTAACTTACAACGTCTGAGAACAAAGTGAGACCATTGTGCAACTCACAATGTCTAAGAAGTAAAATGAGACCATTGTGTAACTCACAATGTCTGAGGTATAAAAGAGACCATTGTGCAACTCACAATGTCTTAAGAAATGTTCTAGTCTTTATATAATTTAATCTCATATAAATAAATGTACTATATACGCAAAAGGAATGCAAGCATATATATTATATATATGTATGTCATGTAAGCACTTAAGGTAACAAGTAACCTAAGCAAGTAAGCAAGTAGTGCGTATGCACTTTGAAAATGTTTTATGTGATGCAATGTTTGTGAAAACGGCTATAGTCTAGGGTAAAATATGCAACCTAGTTTCTCTATAGCCAGTGCATCTGATACCAATCTGTAACACCCTCAAAAATGAAGTTGCGTGGAAGTAATGTCGAGAGTGTTAGCTTCAAAATACAACAGCACCAGATACAAGAGAAGACCTCTAAATGTGTATTTGAAAACAATCTCGTGATTTTCTGAAATTAATATAACATTTGTCTCTAATTGCATCACAATAAAATCTGAAATCAATACAACGAGATTTGATCATTTGAATATAAGTAGAAATCCATGAATGAAAATCCTGTCAATTTAGACTCCTAATGCATGAGCAAGTAATCCCAACAACAAATCCAACTTTTATCGAGAAGCTACAGCGAATCGATTAGTTTAAGAGTAGTCACGAACAATCGCACATGATCACGACCTATAGATGTCGCTAATAATAATATACTCGAGTACATCGATGATGTGTTACATCGTAGTGGCAAAATCATATATATTAATATTTTATACCATACATGTGATGAGATCCACTTGCGCGACTTAATCCTGAAAACCCCCCACTCATTGAGTATAGACATTTCTTACGCTTTATCTTAATACTTAATAGAAGACTTATAGTTCTCAGAAACTTTTTATTTTTAGGAAAGTTACCTTAATAGTACTTTATAAACACCTAATATATTATTAATACTTACCAATTTTATTATATATTTTGGCCACTTAGTAAGACTTTATATAAGTCTTTATATATCTTTTTACATCTTTTATACATTTTGACCCAAATCTGACCCGTACCAAACGAGCCACTAAATCACGTTTTCACGACTCGGAGTAAAAAGAGAATTAATGGAAATGATTCCGGACGACTTTTTTAGATTTTGGCCGAGACTTGAAGCTCGACTATAAATGACCAAAATGCCTCTTATTAAATTGATGGACAATATAAATTTAAATAAAAACTCTGCTGTTTGACCAACGTTTGACCCCTAAATCAACACTTTCGTAAGTTGACCAAAAAGTAACTTTATGCAAAAATGTTGCTCCGAACCACTTTCGTGTTTCGCCGGAAGGCTGAAACGGACTCGAAAATGCCCGAAATTGACGTTGAAAATCGGACCAGCAACTATTTTTGCCTAAAATAGCTGTCAATTTTAACATGTATTTTCCGAACTTAATTTGCTATAACTTCTTCGTTTTTAAGAGTTACGGGGCGTTCAATTTACTGAAACGTTCACAAAATTATGAGGAAAAAATATATATTTTTAGAGACCATTGTTTAACTTACAATGTCTGAGAACAAAGTGAGACCATTGTGCAACTCACAATGTCTAAGAAGTAAAATGCACCTATTGTGAACCCATGTCTGAGGTATAACAAAAGACCATTGTGCAACTCACTATGTCATTGGGGGGGGGGGGTAAAATGTTCTAGTCCTTTTATATCATTTACTTTATATAAATAAGCGTACGATATACGCAAAAGGAATGCAAGCATATATATATATATATGTATGTCATGTAGCACATGAGTAACAAGTAACCTAAGCAAAGTAAGCAAGTAGTGTGTTTGCACTTTGAAAATGTTTTATGTATGCAATGTTTGTGGAAATTGGATATAGTCCCTAGGGTAAAAATATGCAACCTAGTTCTCTCTAGCCAGTGCTCTGATACCAATCTGTAACACCCTCAAAAATGAGTTGCAGCGGAAGTAATGTCTGAGAGTGTTACTTCATAATACAATAGCACCAGATACAAGAGAACGACCTCTAAATGTGTAGTTTGAAAATAATCTCGTTGATTTTCTTGAAATTAATATAACATTTGTCTCATAATTGCATCACAATAAAATGCTTGAAAACAATACAACAAGATTTGATCATTTG
Source organism: Tanacetum coccineum (assembly GCA_026074375.1). Taxonomy (NCBI): domain Eukaryota; kingdom Viridiplantae; phylum Streptophyta; class Magnoliopsida; order Asterales; family Asteraceae; genus Tanacetum; species Tanacetum coccineum. The sequence goes on along the minus strand of BQNB010134509.1, from coordinate 15,733 downwards.
AATATAAGTAGAAATCCATGAATGAAAATCCTGTCAATTTAGACTCCAATGCACATCAAGTAATCCAAGCATCTAATCCACATTTATCGAAAGCTACAGTCGAATCGATTAGTTTGAAGTATCACGAACAATCGGCAATCATGATCACGACCTATAATTTCACTTAATTATAATATACTCGAAGTACCATCGATGATGTGTACATCGTAGTGGCAAAATCATATATATTATATATATAAACATACATGTGATGAGGATCCACTTGCGCGACTTAATCCTGAAACCCCCCACTCATTGAGTTATAGACATTTCTTACGCTTTATCTTACGTTACTAATTGGAAGACGTTTATTTTCATCAGAAACTTTTTATTTTAGGAAAGTTACCTTAATTATTAATTTATAAACACCTAAGTATATTTTTAATACTACCATTTTATTTATATTTTGCACTTAGTAAGACTTTATAGAAGCTTTATATATCTTTACATCTTTTAATACATTTTTGAAACAATCTGACCCGTACCAAACAGCCACTAAATCACTTTTCACGACTCGGAGTAAAAAGAGATTTATCGGAAATAGACATTCCGTACACTTTTTTTTTGGCCGAGACTTGAATCTCGACAAAAATGACCAAAATGCCCTCTTATTAAATCTGATGCAATATAAATTTTATAAAAACTGCTGCTGTTTGACCAACGTTTTGACCCGCTAAATCACACTTTCGTAAGTTTGACCAAAAAGTAACTTTATGCAAAACGTCGCTCCGAACAGCTTTCGTGTTTCGCCGGAAGGCTGAAACGGACTCGAAAATGCCCGAAATTGACGTTGAAAATCGGACCAGCAGCTATTTTTGCCTAAAGTAGCTGTCAATTTTAACATGTATTTTCCGAACTTAATTTGCTATAACTTCTTCGTTTTTAAGAGTTAACGGGCGTTCATTACTTAGAAACGATTCACAAAATTACCCTCTTCGATATTATCAAATCAAAAATATAATTTTACAAAGTCTCAGACCCCGAAATACATGCTAAACTTTCTGTTTTAGTCGATTATTACCAAAACGTGCCAAAATTATTTTTCGACCAAATATTCGCTTACAATACTCTTACTTAACCTATACACGGCCTTCATGCCGATCAATCAACCTAGCACAACTAGTCTAACGCAAGTGTCCCATGGATTTCATCACATTTAAACAACAAAATAACAGAACCCAAGTAAACGAAGACTGATAACAACACCGAAATAGTTGGCGACGACTGCTATTACGCGAACTCAGCTACTCCCAGCTGCCCGAACAACAAACGCACCCTTTTGGATGCCGGAGAAACCAAACGCAGCCTTGGGTGGTTGGGAAGAGATGGTGAGGAGGTTCAGTGGCTGGAGGTAGGTGGCACGTGGTGTGGTAGAGTCGTATAAATCTAGTGAAGGGGAGAATTTTTTGAGCTTCGCCAAAAAAAAAATTCCGCGGCGGTGGTGGTGGTGGCCGACGCATCTGTGTGGCGCTGGCCGTGGCTGTGTGACCGAATTTATGGAGGGGAAGAGGTTTAAGTGTGTGTCATAAAAAATAAAATGAAAAGAAATGGTAATACACATTTATTTATGAATAAAACTTTTTAAAGTAAATTGACAAGTACCAGATAAATAAGGGTGAATTGGGTAAAATAAATTGTAGTTTTTGATAACTATCGTTCGGGACTCGTTTTGAACTAAGTTAAACGGGTCGATTCGAGTCACGAAACTGCGCCAAAATGTTTTTCCAAATCATTTTTCCAATAAAAAGAGTATTTACTTGATAACAATTTCATAAATTTTTTATAATATTTAATTAAAACCTTGGTAAATTAATGAAGTAACATGTTAAGCTTAACCGAAAATATATTTTTGACTTGAATAAACTTAAATCCACGTCAATGCCCAAAGTTTTTTTTTCCTTATAAATTATTTATCTCCGACACACTACCCACCCAAGACATAAGCAATAACAATTAAAGTCACGACAACCTTGACCTATCAAAAAAAATTTTTTATATATAATTAGACACCATCATGTAAATTCCTTACATGACTACCCTACCTTTTCTTAATTCTTCTTTTATTCACAATAGTTACTCGCATCACCTGATTCAAATTTTAAAAAAGATTTTGAATAGTATGTAATCTCAATAGTGCTAGAATAGTATAAGGAAATAGTATTATGAAAAGTAATTGGAATATTCATATATATTACCAAATAGTGCTAGGAATAGTATTAGAAATAGTAATGATACTAGTATTAAGAATGAATATATATCTCAAATAGTGCTAGGGAATAGTAATTAGGCAATATACTTATGAAAATTATAGAAATAGTAATATTCTTCAAATAGTGCTATGGGGGGGGGGGGGGGGGGGGGGGGGGGGGGGGTGGGGGGGGGGGGGGGAAGGGGGAATAGTATTAGGAATAGTATATACTTCTCAAATAGTGCAAGCAAATAGTATTAGGAAAGTATCACTATTGTTAGATTCTTCAATAGTGTACCCCTTCACATGTAATTTTGAAGTCACAAGGAAACCAATCAAATGTTTAGCTTATAAAATGAGAGATAAATACTAATAATTAAGCTTATTCATAAAATATAGTTTTAAAATTAACAGCAAACGCGTCAATTGTTTTTATGCGACGGTAAAAAGTCCAAATGTTAAAAAAATTCGAACCGGACCCAAAATGTCAAAAGGTAACATAGACATTTAAAGTCCGAAAATAACCGATGTTACAGCTTAATTATTTTTTATTTCAGTGTTTCCCAATTTTTTGCCCGGCGGGTTTAGCGAAACCGTGTCAAAAATCGTATTTTACACTTTTTAACATTTTAATTAAGTGTTTTAACACAAAATAATGAAGTGTAAATTTTTAGAAAAATAAATATATAAATATAGCCAAACACCCCCTTATATTTTTACTTCTCTATCAAAACCAAAAACCAAACACTCCCCTTTATATATTTGTTTTTCTTCTTACCTTATATCAATATATTCCAAATTTTCCTTTTATAAAAACACACACAATACAACGACTAGAAGAAACCCTTGTCCCCCTTTTCCCTCCTCCTAGTTTGACAAACAGTAACATTAACACCACAACCATCACCAAAAATCCAATTAAACACTTTCTTGTTAATCCTATATCATTCCTACATAAACCCCATCCTTCTTTTCAATTAAAAACAACCATGCATCAAGAATTAAAAAGTTTTTGATTTTATTAAACTTTTGATTCTTATGTTTTTATCTAATTGGGTGCAATTAAATCATACAGTGTGCGATTGCAAAGTCGTTTTAACAAGATTGGTTTATCAAGAATCAATTTGGGTCTTTGTTTATGTTTGTGGGTTTCGTAAATTAAGGGAAACACAAGAGGTTCGTTGAACATTGTCTTCATTCATTGTTTTGTAAGCCTCTTGTTCCATCTCTCTATTGATTTAATTTTTATTTGAATGCTTGAGCTTGATTTTGATCTTTTATAAGCATGCATGTTCTTGATTCATTTGATTCTTAGTTGATCATGAACATCAAGTTTTGATGTATTGAGATATGTTAGTAAGATATGTTATGGCATTGCATGTGTTTAATTAGCGATTTAGATGAGTTTCGAATAAATTTGGAAGTAGTTTTAGGGACTGTTTTGAGGTGAGTAGCAAAACGTGGCTTTTCCCAATAGTTTTTGACTTAGAGCCTACTGAAAAATAACATGGTTGGATAGGTATAATTCTAAGCTACGTATGACGAATTGGATGGTTTATCAACTCCTCCAGATGAGGGAGTTATGGCCGTTTTATGATTGCTAGTCAAATCGGGAACATCGTTTGCAAAACGAGTTAAACTCCAGGTTAATACTCTAAAATGTAGGATAGGAAAGCTAATCTTAGTATTATATATCTTAATCTAACTTCTCCAAGTGGATTCACTTTAATAGCTATCACGGTTTGGAAAATACGTCAAAATTAGTGTTTGGTAGGAAAATTTGGGTCTGCTGCAACTAGCAGTATAAATGGGTTAATGCAGCAAAAATTTGGACTAAGAAAGTCTGGCTTATTGATGGGGTAGTATAAATTAGATCAAAGTCTCATGTGTCGAGTTGGCTAGGTCCATATCGCCTTCGATGATTAGATATTGACCTCTTTACGGAAACTAGTCAGTTCTGAACTACTGTTTGAAAAAGGGATTTAACTCCAGATTTTTGTACTAAGGTGTTGGGTTTTAAAACAAGGTTAAACACTATACATCATAAGCTTTCATCTCTCTTTGGATTCAACTTGATTGCTATTATAAAATAGGATTTATGGCAAAAACCGTAAGTGTTAGAAATTCAGCGAAGTTTTTGTTTTGAGTTATATAGTAAAAGAACTCATTTCCTAGGATGGAAAAGGATTGATTAAAAGGCCTAAATTTCTGGAAACTAGACTTAAGTATCTTTCCAGGGTGAAAAGCCCAACCCTTATATCTTATATATAGGTTAAAGAGATATGGTCGTGTAAAGGTTGACTAAAAATTCAGCAGCAACATAGTTTTACGCCTTATTCTTGAGAAAATAAAAGTGCGGTGCACCCCCCCTCACATAGAAATAAGATAATAAATCGCTTACAAGACTTAGTAGACACTTAAGTATAAGTGAAGGTTGTATACTAATTTGGGGATAAAAATAATTCGGTTAAGTTATAATGCAATGCCATGCATATCTCATAAACATATCTCGTGATCATTTGATTTACTTTTACGTATCAATCTTCTTTATCATTCTAAGCCGCGTCACATCTTTTAGGTTGTGCATAGATGCTTCTCACTCGTCCGATGATTCATCTACTTCTGGTATTCATCACTCCTAAGGTGAGTTCATAGCCCCTACTTTATCTACTTTAATGGTTTTTCAGAACTATTTCGGGTAAGAATACATTCTCATTTTACTAGAAAACTTATTGATTTTTTACTACAAAGCTATACAATATGTTTTTACTAAAGATTTTACTTGCTACACATGATTTCCTATACATGTATGTTACATGTTGTTTTACTACTGATTTTATTAAAGCTAGATTGCTTACTACTGAATGAGATCATATATTATCTATTTACAAAACCGAGCTTTGAAGACATATTTGTTTTACAATGGACCACAAGTGCTGAAGTGTATGCGACCCAATTAGAAATTATCTGCATAAGTCCTATTCCAAGTCCCTAATTTCATGAACCTTTTATTGCCCTATAGGGGGAACGCTAGACATTAATAGATCTATTGGTTTACACCCCGTCCGAGGTCTGAATCAATTCATATCGAGCACCTTTTTACGGCGAGATTGTATTTAGAATCGCGGTATGAGGCAATAATACCTAGTACTAGGGCAACTGTATTTGCATATGATATGCGTTATTGTTAAGGTTTCGGTGTCATGAGCTCAATGTGGTAATGTTGAATGATACTATGAAATACTGTCGCTGGCTGATCTTAAACCTTGTGGTCCACTATTAAAATTTCTTGATTTATTGAATCACTACTTGGATTTCAGAAATAATACTTTAAACGTTGTAGCGCTGCTTTTCTTACTGAAATATTTACTTGCATATTTCAATACTGCTTTACTAAACCATGTAATTCACCAACATTAATTTGTTGATCGTATGTGCCTGTATTTTCTCAGGTTAATTTATTGCTAGCTGCGCATTGGGAGCACTCGATTCGTGCGGAATATCAAAACGTTAAGGACTTGGTTTTCTTCACATTCGATAATGTTTTCTTTAATATAAAAATGATCATTTTAAACTCTTGTAAGTTTGTTACAAAAAAAAAAAAATCAATTATTGGGACCTGAATTTACTCTGATATTTTAATTGAATGTGCATTTCTTTTAAAACGTCTCTTTTTTGAGTCATATTCAATAACTTGTCTTTATACTATGAAAGTAGTCACCCTAAGTGTATTCCACTGCGTTGTTGTTGATTTAACTGGGGAGTTTACATTCAACACTTCGAAGTGAAGTCCTGCTTCAACTCCTGTTATTTGAAAAAACTATGGTCAAGGATGGAATGCTGATGATGTTGATGTACATCTCTATAGACTAGGATTGGGGTCTTTGATGTATCTCACTGCATCTAGACCAAATATTATGTTTGCAGTAAGTGCATGTGCTAGATTTCAAGTTACTCCTATGACATCACATCTCTTAGCAGTCAAGAGGATTTTTAGATATTTGAAAGGCAAACCAACTTTAAGCCTTTGGTATTCTAGGGATTCTTCATTTGAACTGGTTGCTTATACTGATAGTGACTATGTCGGAGCAACTCAAGATAGGAAGTCTACAACTGGAGGTTGTCAGTTATTTAGGAGAAACATGATATCTTGGCAGTGTAAAAAGCAAATTGTGGTTGCCACTTCTTACAACTGAAGCTAAATGTGGCTGCTGCTAGTTTGTTGTGGAAAAGTCCTCTAATTCAAAACCATTACTGGTATGGTATAATTTATGCACACTGTCATTAATATTACAATAACAGTACTATCTGCATATATTGAAAATCAGTGTTTCAACATCTAAAACAAAACATATAGAGATTAGCATCCATTTATAAGAGATTGCAACCACTAAAAAAGTTTATACAAATGGTTAAAATTCATACTGGTTCAAATGTTGCAGAACTTCTTATAAAAGTTTTGATGCAGCAGATTCAATACTTGGTTCTCAAGTAAGGAAATGTTGAATCCTTAACTGTCTATATCTCTTTATGTTTTTGTAAAAGTTTTGTAAAGGATTAATACTATTAGTTTTCTTAATTAATAATGCTAAGTATAATTAAAACTATTAGTTATACCTAAGACTCTTTGTTAAAACTGTTGGTCATAGTTAATGCTGTCAAGAAGAAAATATTTTTGATTTTGTATATTTGGCTATGAACTAACATCTGCAGGTAAAGCATGATGAATACCTGATATTAATGCCTTCACTTTTGAAGTAAATGATTGAGAAAGAAGATAATGGTCTTGTTTATAGTGTTTAACTTTTTAATTTCATGGATTATGCATAAATATGATCCTTATGAATTCCCACATGTCTATCTAGATCTTTTCTATTGTCTTTGGTGAATGAATAGAAGCATGTTGTTGCATAATTATTGAAGACAGAGTTAATGTTGTTCGACTTCAGTTAATACTGCTAGGCAGAAAATTACTACTGCTAGGCAAATGTTAATGCTGTTAAGATGACATGGGCACCAAAGTTGCAACTGTTTCAAATTCTTATCTCTTGAAGCATTGTTTGAGGGGAGGTTCCTTATTCATACAACCAAAAAGCATGGATGAAAGGATGTGTTATATCATAAGTATGTTCAAAAGTAATCAAAACACGTCTAGGCATATCAAAAGAGGTCAGGACACCAAGATACCTCAGTCTAGTGGTCCCCCTGACAAAGGTTGGTGATGAGGCTGTCCATAAGGAGTTGGGTGACAGAATGGAAAGGGCTGCCACTACTGCTTCTAGCTAAGAAGCAGAGCAGGACAGTGGTAACATCAAATAAGACCCAATCCATGGCAACACTTAATGAATCAACTCCTTAGGGAATTGGTTCATGTAGTGGTCCCAGGTGCCAAGATACCATATTGGGGGATGTGAATGCTCAAACTAGGTTTGAGATTACATCTAAACAGTCCATTGATCTACCTCTCTCAAGAGGTTACACACTTGGAAGTGGGGAGGACAGTATGAAACTTATTGGAATTGATGGAATTTTATACACAACTGTCATAAAAAAACAGAAAGAGTGTCTTGGTAAGCCAAAAGAAATAAGAGATTTTGTGAGCTTAAAAATAGAAAGAGAGGTGTGTGCATAAAAACAAAAATGAGTAATTATGTGAGCAAAAAGAATTGAGAGATTATGTGAGCATAAAAACAGAAAGAGAGTTGGTGTGAATCAAATTTGATGATGAAAGTTGCTTATTGGACATCAAATTAAATATTACAGGTGTATTCTCTAATGCTGCTCAGCTTCAACTTAATACTACTAAGCTTAAGTTAATGCTGTTAGGCTAATTATTAATGCCCGTGATATGTTTTTTGCTATAAACAAATGTTAATGCTGCCAGTTCGTTTCTGCTGTAGAGGGTGATTCTATAAATATTCAATTCAGGGTTTCTTTACTTCTTTATTCGATTCCACTATTCAAAAGCTCTCTAACGCATAAACCCATTCAATTTCATCTTTGATCATCAAATTCATCCTTATGTCAGCCCTAAGTTTTGCTAGAAACCACAATGGGTCGCAGTTCTTGGAAACACCCGAAGAAAGTGATGGGTTTGCACAGAATAGAAATGATTTTTGAAAGCAATTCGTTTATATGCTTTAAACAGTCAAATCCAGTCATCTACACATCTTGTATTGACAATTTTGGGCAACTGCCAAGGTACAAATGGTTGATGGATGCAACAGTATTACAAGCCCATACGATGATAAGAAGAGGTTATTGTTACGGAGTCCAGCATAGGAGAGATTTTCACTGGATGATGCAGAAGGTATTGTGATTATCTTCCAACTGCTACTATCATTGACTATTGGCACATATGGGGTGAGAAAAGCCTTCTCAAAGCTTACCTTTTATAAAGCCTTTTCTCTCAACAGTGAAGTATTTCATTCATGTATTACACGATGCTTAAGTGGCTAAATCACTACATGGAATGAGTTCTTAGTTCTATGGCTTCTTGATCATATGCATGGCAACTAATCAGAAGTCAATTGTCTAATTACATCTTTGATGCAATGTTAAACACTTAGATGGAGGAGGTCAAACTTGCTCTATCCACGATTTCTCCAAGTTTTCATTAATCAACAACTAGGTAATATGTCAACTCACAAGAAGATTTTTGTTAATCCCTTTCACACAAAGAAAGTTTTTGCCAATATGAAGAGAGCTGGAAAGGATTTTTCTAGAAGAATAACACCTTTATTTGCTACCATGATAGTTTAACCTGTTGAAGAAATGGGTGAGGATTCAGATCATCCAACTGATTCCACTCCAATACACATTATTAATCAACCATCTTCATCTTCCTAACCCAAGAAGAAACAACCATCTAAGAAGGCTCAGAGGCAGAGGTTCCTCAAGATGAGGTAGAGCATGAGAAAGTGTAACCAACACCATTCCAAGATCCATAACCAGGTGGTGAGATACTTGCACTAACTGATTTGATGGTTTTATTGTACCAAATTGCAAACACAAGATATCTTGATTACAAAAAGAAAAGGAGTGCTCAAGCTAATGTGATTTGCTTTAAAGAAAAGGATCCAGTGTTAGAAAGAGGAAAATGTCAAGACTTACAGGTTTCAAACGACTCAGGAAAGTTGGTATGTCTAGGAGAGTTGATCCTCTGAAGACTCAAAGAGTTTGGGTACGCTAAAGATGCTCAAACAAGGAGGAGTATTGAAGATATTGATGCTGATGTTGATGTTACTTTGGTTGATGAAACTCAAGAGAGACAGGATGATGATTTAATGTTTGATACTGGAGTTTTGGAGGATGATGAGATGCATGTGGAAGCTAAAGTTGATGGGAAAGATGAACAAGTACCATAAGCATGGATGATAGTACTGCTGTGAAGCCGTTTACTACTGCTAGTGTTTTCCTACAACCATTAAGGAAATCACTTTGGGCTCAGACACTTAATACAGATTAAACAAATAAGCCTAAAAGTTTGTTACAACTGATGCTACAACAACACAACTTCAAGACCTAAGGATAAAAGGTGGATGTACAGGAGCCAAGGAGGATTCGGAGTTCCACAAGAGACCCAACCCTAAAGTTTCTAAAAGATAAGGAAAAGGTATTTGATTGAGCTGAAGTTACCTTTGAAGAGAAAAGAATTAAATTGTCTCTTGAGAACAAATGAAAGAGATATTCAAGCTAAGTTAGATGCTGAATTATTAGAAGAGAAAAAGCTAGCAAGGGAACAAGAAGAAGAAGCTAACATAGCATTGATTGAGTCATTGGAAAATGCATAAGCTATGATGGAGGCTGATAGATTGCTGGCTGAGAGACTCTAATCAAAGGAAAGAGAGGAATTGACAGATGAGGAAAAAGCAAAACTATTATATGAGCTGATGAGATAAAGAAAAAGCATTTGCAACCCTAGAGCCACAAGAAAGAGAAAACAGACCTCCTCCCAAGGCACCAAAAAGAACTCAAATGTCTACTAATCTTAAGTACATGGGTGGAGTTTGCCTTACAAACAACTAAAAGGAAAGAGTTTTGATGAAATTTTAAAAAGTTGTTTGTAAGGAAATGAAGAGAGTAAATACCTTTGTAGCTATGGGTTCTGAGGTACAGGAAAGCAAAGAAAAGAAGGAAGAAGATAGAGAGGAAACAACTAAAGGGAGCAGAAAGAAGATGCTAAAAAGGAAAAGAGCAGGGAAAGAACAACAAAAAGAATCCTCAAAGAAACAAAAAGTAAAGAAAGAAAAAGAGTTAAAGGAAGTTGATGAAGCTGAGCTAAAGAAGCTTTTGGTGATTAAAAAGGATGAAGATATAGCAATTGATGCTATACCACTGCTACCAAACTACCATGATTATTGATAGAAGCTTGGTCCGTAAAATGATTTTTAATTTCCATAATTGCGTTTTTAACCAACACTTTCGATTAACAGAATATTAATTTAATAAATAGTTCTAATCAAGCTAGCACCCTCCACACCTTGTCACCACCGTGCCTAGCACCTTGTCAATACCTTGCTAGCCTCATTCAACTCCTTGTCACCACCTTGCACCCTTAAGCTCTATGTAAACACCTTGCACTCCAAGTAAAGCACCTTGTCACCACCTTTCCACCACCATGTCGCCACCTCAACCCCTCGTCACCTCTTAGTAAATCGAACCCCCTCCACCACCCTACACCTCTCTAAGCTATATTTATAGCTCCCCTTAGTCACTACAAGGATAAAACTCCACAACTTGGCCACTACTCCACACAACTTGGCCACTACTCCACACAACTTGGCCACTACTCCTCTTTTTGCCCTATATATATAGCCGAAACACACATACACACAAATACACAACACATAAATTTTATCTAGCACCTACACTTGTTCTTGACCTATTTCAAGCCAAAGAAGAGAAATAGAAGAAGTCTAAGCCAAGTAGAAGCCTAGTTTAAGAAAGAAAGAGGTTCTTGAATTCATATCCAAAAGTTTTTGAATCATACTCACCTAATTCGACCCATTCAAGCTCTTGTTGTGACAACCATGACTTGAGCAAGTTGGTCAAACCGTAGTGTTGACCTAAATGTATTTGTTACAATGTATGGTTATGTGTTTATACATGTTTATATGTGTTTGTGTGGGATATGTGAGATTGGATAATCAATCCATTGAGCGTGATCGTCTCATTGGGATTAGATTTGTGTTGAATTTTGTGAAGTTTATTTCGTTCACTTTTGGTGACAAGGAAATGATTTCGGTGATTGAAGCGGTTTCGCGTTAATTGTGTAAGTAATTATACGTATACGTATTTTTGTGTTAGTAATTTAAGATAAGTTTAGGTTTTAGAGGTTAAGTTAAGAGAAATGAGTTATTTGATGGAGAAATTTCATTTTAATCACTTATAGTGATAATGAAATTGATTGGGTATTTTGAGAGAATTGTTTTGGTTAATATGTGGATGTCTAGGTGATGGATTAAAATGGGAAGTGTGTCATTTGTGAAAGAAATGAGTTTGTTAAAATATGAGAGTTTTTGGAAGACTTTCTATTTTTAGAAAGTGAATTTGTGAAATGAAAAGTATTTTTGGAAAGTTAATTATTTTTAAAAGTCTAGTAAATTGCGTTTAAGAAAAAAGATATATGCAAATAAGCTTAGGTTTTTATAAAAACTTAAGGTAAAGCAAATAATTAAGTAATAAATAAATAAATAATATTTTTTTATAGATGAATAGTAAAAACGAATTTAAAGAGGATAAGGGGAAAGAAAAGGAAAAAAAGAGTTTTAAAAGAAAACAAACTCTAATTAGATATTATCTGTAATTAATTGGGGGCCTATAAATACAAAATAAATTCCATAACCCTCCTCCCCTATTGCTCGACCAATCCAGAGAGAAAAAAAAAAAAAAAATTTTAGGGTTTAAGGTATTTTCTAATTCTTTGTTTAATTCTAGTTTTTATTTTAATTCTTGTAATTTAAGCATGATAGATTAGGTTTAATCATGAAAATAAATTAGGGTTATAAATTAGGGTTTTAAATTTTCTGGATTTTATAGTTTAATGATGATTGTTTGATCATTGGTTCAATTGGTTTTGTGATTTAATCATGTGTTAGGGTCTAGATCTCCCGAATTAGTTGTTTAATTCACTGCAGAAAATTAGGCAGTTTTGTAACGGTCATAACTCAATGATAAATTATCAAATAAACAATTTACAACATACTGGAGATAACCTCAGAGAGTCTACTTTCTAGCAAAGTTGGTCTCGTGAGTTTTTATGGACGGAAAGTGGGTCAAAAGGTCTTTACAAAATCAGTGTGTAAAACTGTGATGAATTTCAGTTTTGGTTTTGATTTTTCTAAAAATACTTAGACATCTAGTTAGAGGCTCTAAATTACGCGAAAGTTAGTTTATATATTATGTGTGACCCCTGAATTTTTTATAAGTAGGTTATGAAGTTTAAGTGGGTTATCTAACGTCATACTTTTAGGGGGTCAGATTCTGGCCGAATTCTGAACACTTTGGATTAATAAATTTCTAAAGGGTATTTGTAAAAGGGTAATGACTTTGGGAGAGCTAGGAGAGGTTCATAAGACATATATGTAGCATGGTGAATTTTGGTTTGAATTGTGGAAGTGTTTAAGTCGTACGTTTAGGACGCGTAAGCGAGTATAAAATTCTGCTCTAATCCAAAAAATTTAAAGTGTAGTATTGAAGTGTAAATGGTGTATATAAGAGTTGGAAAAGGTTTAAAACAAGTATAGAACTATGGTAGATAGCTTAGATATCCATCATAGTTGAGGTTACATCATATTGGGTTGAATGCCAAATTGATGGTAGCTTATTGTATGCTTAATTGTTTAGATTATCTGTGAAGTGTTTATGAAGCTTTTGTTGGATTCTTTTGGGAAGCTAAGCATTAGGTGAGTTTCATAGTCCCTCTTTTTAATGTTTTAAATTGGGATGGAAATGATGCTAAGTGTTTTGGAAATGTTTTGAATTGTTGTGATTATGTGTTTTGGTTGCATGTGGACATTATGTGACTGCATATGGCTTGTTGTTGCATGATATTGTGTTGTGTTGAGGATCATTAATAGTGGGGCTGATCATCTCACAGATCGTTAATTTAAGATTGATCAACTCAGTGAATTGGTATGGGTCCAGGCCTAAATATAAGCTTCAGCTGGTAGACTTTTAGGTGCGTAAGTGACGTATGTGGGATCGGAGGGGTACGCCTACCCAGTATATGTATGGTTGGTTTGATATGGTGATTTGGTTTGCATGTTAGCATAAGTTCATATGTTGCATAATTGTCCTATATTGTTTTGATAATCACAGTAATTGGTTTGAAAGGTTTATAATGTGAGTCTTAAACCTATGACTCTCACCAACCGTTGTGTTGACGTTTTTAAGCATCATTTTCAGGTGAGCTTAATGGTGCTAAGATAGAGAGAAGTGGCTAGAAGATACCGTATGATGCTTGGAGTTATTTATGCTTTCTGCTTGAATAAATGCGTTTGCATGAATTGTTTGGATTATGTTTTTGCATGACATTTATTGACGAGGCCTCTTTCTCATTAATAAAGACACCATTAGGTTTTGGGTATTGTTATGACACTTTGTGTCTTTGCTTTAATTTAGTTTTCATTTTAGTATTCTATGCTTTTCTATCACATTCTGAATTTGGTCATATAAATGTGTCCATATGTGCTCACCCCATGGAAAACAATTCCAATCTTCTAGACTTTCAACCAACCGGAACAAGGTATCATCCACCGGGCATGTCAACAACCGACCCATAAAGATAACCTCTAAACATAAAATAAGACAAAGACGTATGGAGTCTTGATCACATAGCTTTTGAAATGTCTCTTCATCCTCAATAACACCAATAACATCTAAGTTTGTTACACTTAAACCTAGCTTATGTGGAAAAACTCTATTACGAAACTTTAGCTCCCCGGAAGTATATAAACCAAAGTTTACATGGCCAAAAGGCAAACCAGTAATGAGAGCAAACTCTGGACGACCAAAATGCAGACTATGACCTTCAGTATAATAAATGAGAGGCATATCATAATGAGAAGCATCCACTTTATGTTGTTTTCGTAGCATATAATCTATGAGTTGTGGTTCATGATCAAAAAACAATAAATCCAACCAACAACCGAAACAGCTACTCCTAAACAAGTTCCGTCGATTAGCATCTAACTTTTGCTTTATTAACCAAAAGTAGTTCAATTTACTCCTGATTATGACTTTAGATTTTAAGTCCTGAAAAAAAACATATTTCAAAATCAAATTAATTAAATTCAAAGTAAAAATGACTATATAATATAACATATAAGAGTAATGATAATCATTAATTTGATTATGACTTTCAATAGCAAAGTTTTTGATTAAAAGTCGTTAAACAGTCATCATTCTAAAATAAAACGATTTGAATTCTATAATGCAAAAATCAACAACAAAACCTACAACGTAAATGGGTTTGATAATTTGAAAATAAGAAATGAAATCACGTACCCTGTTATACCACATTATGGATCCAGCGATACTCATGTTCAAAAATTCCGGCCAAAGCTTACAATAACAGAAGCATTTATGGGGAGAAGATGGTAGACTTGGGGACGATGGAGAAGATGGAGAAAATGACGGGCCGGCATGACGATGAAGAAGATGGAAGGGAAAGACATGATGAAATTGTGTGTAAAGTGTGTATAAAAAACATGTGTATATATATTTACATATACAAATCAAAAGATAATATTTATTAAAGTTGCCCCAATAAAATTAGTTTGGTTTTTCTACGGTACAAGTTGCGCCATGTTAATTGTATTTGTGTGTAAGACTTTTTCGAAATAAAATATTAGTGTGAAATTACATTTTAACCAGTTGCCCTAAGTACAATTTCGCCCCAAAATTAGTCGTTGCCCAAAAAACATATCAAGTATTTATACCTTACATATACGGGACACTTGGCAAATTCTTCCATGGTTGCCCAGTAGCCAAGTTGCCCGGGTCAGTTTTGGTAAAAGATGTTCCTGGGCTTAGGGTTGCATTTTGGGTTTGGATTTTGGATCAGAAATAGAATTATCCCTTTAAAGAATTGTAAAAATAAAGTTTTGAGTTTTAAATATAAAGAACTTGTTGAAGGTTTGAAGATTGGAAAAGAAGCATGGATATTTAAGAAAGACGATTATTTGGGACTAATTACGAAGACAGGGTACGTGTATTTTCTTGTGGGAGTGTGGAAAGCGAGTGAAGATTAAAGAGGTTAATAAAAGGTTAAGCGTCTACCCCACGAGCAAAAGTACACATGAGAAATCAGGTCGAGTTCTTTTCAAGTGAGGTAGAAATAGTAATGGCGGCAAGATTCGTGGTCGAGAAACATGTTACCAACATTCTCTACGGCGTAGAGGAATTTTCATGCCTACGCCGTAGAGGTCTCGAATATCTTTTTATTCGAGACTTAAGGCCTTTGTAGAGGGAAAACCCTTTATACGTAGTAGAGATATCATG
>BQNB010134507.1:6240-18303 GCA_026074375.1 Tanacetum coccineum | reverse complement strand
GACATAGCATTGACTGAGGCTGAACAAATGAAACTAGCCATTGAAAGAAGCAAAACACAACTTCACAGCTCTCAACCCAGCGGTTCTGGTGCACATGAAGGAACTGGTGTTACACCAGGGGTTCCTGATGTACCTAAATATAGATCTGATGACGAGCAACTATCTTGGAAGTCTAGTGATGAAGAAGATGATGATGATGAAGCAAATGTAGGCAAAGACGAAGATGATGATGATCATGATGATGATGATGAACGGACTGAATCTGACAATGATGGTGAAGACTTTGTTCATCCCAAGTTTTCAACTCATGATGATGAAGCAAGGCAAGAAGAAGTAAATGAAGAAGATAGCTTTGATCCTAGGGTTCAAACACCTTCTCATGTTGAATCAACAGATGATGATAACAATGATGATGAAATTCAAAGTGCGAATGTTGCGGGAGAAGAGATGGATGAAGAAGCAACAAATGCAGAGGGCGAAGAGAATAAATTATACAGGGACGTAAACGTCAGTCTAGAAGGATGAGATTTTGAAATGATAGATGCTCAACAAACTAATGTTCAAACTACTCAAGTATTAAAATACAGTCATGTGATCATTACTCCAGTCAATCCTGAAGGTCAACAACAGAGTTCTTCTGTGTCATCTGGCTTCGTTTCTAACATGCTCAACCCTAGACCAGATACAGGTATTGACTCAATATTTACTCTTAACACTGAGGCAACTTCACTTGTAGATGTTCCGGTCACCACTATTGCTGAGCCACCTCTTGTGTCTGCAACAACTCTTCCTCCACCACCCACTCCTCTCATAACACATATGCAACAAACACCAGTTCCCACACCAACAACTATTCCAAGCACCTCCCTGCAAGATCTTCCTAACTTTGGCTCTTTATTCGGGTTTGACCATAGACTTAAAACTTTGGAAACCGAATTCTTTGAGTTCAAGCAAACGAACCAATTTGCTGAAGCAGTTTCTTCCATTCCCAGCATTGTTGATGTGTACCTTGCAAACAAGATGAAAGAAGTCGTAAAAACAGTTGTTCAATTGCAATCTAACAGACTTAGAGATGAAGCTCAAGCCAAAAATGAAGACTTTCTCAATAAACTTGATGACAACATAAAGAAAATAATCAAGAACCAAGTCAAAGAACAAGTTAAGGCACAAGTCTCCAAGATTTTGCCAAAAATTAAGATGATAGTAAACGAATAACTCGAAGCTGAGATTATGACTCGCTCTTCCACTGAATCCAAGACATCTCTTGCTATAGCTGCCAACCTATCTGAATTAGATCTGAAGAAGATTCTCATTGAAAAGATGAAGAGCAATAAGTCAATCCATAGATCTAATGAACAAAATAATCTCTACAAGGCATTGATTGAAGCTTACGAAAGTGACAAGCTCATTCTTGACACTTATGGTGATATTGTCTCGTTTAAAAGACGAAGAGATGATGAGGATAAAGATGAAGAACCCTCCGCTGGATCAAATTGGGGGTCCAAGACAAGAGGAGCTGGAAAAGAACCTAAGTCAACTAGTACACCAAAAGAAAAGACATCCAAGTCAACAGGCAAGTCAACTGAAGGGTCCAAATCTCTTCGCAAGTCTGCTGGCGAGTCTACTTATGCAGAGGAGCCAATGCACACCGCCAAGGATTTGGAAGAACCCGCACATCAGGAGTTTGAAACTGGAGCTACTGAAGATCAACTAGTCGATGAGACCCCTCAGCCTTCTGATTGGTTTCAGAAACCCACTAGACTTCCTTCTCCCCATCGTGATTGGAATAATACTTTGCCTACTGATCATGGACCAGTTCAACCTTAGTTAAGCAATCTGGCTCGGGAAGAAGGTCCTCGTGAATCATTTGATGAGCTAATGGATACTCATTTGGACTTCTTAGCATTTATGATGAATCGGCTCAAAGTTGATACTCTAACACCTGAATTACTAGCCGGTCCAACATTTGAGCTGATGAAAGGCACATACAAGAGTTTGGTCGAGCTAGAATATTTCTTTGAAGAAGTCTACAAGGCAACCACGGATCAATTGGATCCCTGAAGGACAGCAATATCCTCATGATCTGCGAAAGCCACTACCATTGATACCTAACTCTCGCGGTCATCAAGTTATACCGTTTGATCACTTCATCAACAACGACCTTGCATATCTATCTGGTGGTGTCTCAAGCCGAACATATGCAACTTCCATTATAAAGACCAAGGCTGCAGATTATAGTCATATCAAATGGATTGAAGATTTGGTCCCTAACACAATGTGGACTGAAGTGCCGGTCAACTACGACAAGCATGCACTCTGGGGAATTTCTCATTGGGGACGCAAACGTCAAAAATTCTATGCATTTGCTGCTAACAGGGAATCTGCTCGTGATGTCTACTACAAACGTAGAATCATTACTGTCACAAAACTTCAGATTGTCGAATGGCATGGCTACAAACATTTGGATTGGATCACCGTTCGTAAAGATGATGACAATCTATATACATTCAAGGAATGAGACTTCAAGAGGCTTCGCCTTCAAGACATCGAAGATATGTTGATCCTTCTTGCTCAAGACAATCTGATAAATCTCAATGTTGAAGATCGTCTAGCTTTTGGTGTCTCTCTGAGGATGTTTACAAGAAGTATTTTCATCCAAAGGCGTGTTAAAGATCTTCAGTTAGGTGTCGAGAGTTACCAAAAAAAGCTCAACATCACAAAGCCGGATACGTACAGATCTGAACTCAAACGCAGGGATGCCTATACAGCATATTCCAATCCCAGAGGCTTCATCTATCAGAACAAATACAAGAAGAACAAGTTGATGCGTATTGATAAACTCCACAAGTTTAGTGACGGTACACTCGATGATGTTCGAACTGCTCTTAATGATCGTCTGAAATGGATTAGGATGGAATATCTACCACAGACAATATGGAGACAGAGTGATAGGGAACGAGCAAAAGCTATGATCTAGACGATCGAAAAACAGCTCAAGTCGAGGAGGATAATGAGAAGTTTTGAAATATTTGTTGGTGGGAGACCGTACGGGGGTGACTTTCAGCTGCTGCAAAGGACCATATGATTTATCATATGATGTCCTCATTATAACAGGTCAATCCTTGTACGTAATAAATAACTTGTGACATTTGTATATATGTAGTGTACACTTTATGGTGATAATAAGTAGTGCTTGAGTACAAAATTTTCAAGAATTTCTTAGTAAATTCAAAAAATTTCAAATTATTGTACTAAGCACTGTCTTATATACCCTAAACTGTGCATTTTTCTCCCAAATTATATCATCTATTATAAGCTTTTCTCGAGTACCTAAATCCACATTTTGTCTTTCTTCTAGCAATTTTACCCGTTCTTTGTATCTTTCAAGCACAGCAGATAATGTTTCATTGGCAATTAAATTATCATTATTGACCTTGTTACAGTTAGTTACTTGATTTGACAGTTGTTTAAACATAGATAATATCAAGGCATCTTGTTGTGCAGAAGAATTTATATCCCGAACAACTGCATTTTGTGATTCAATCAGATACTAAGAGTACAGAATGATATTACTATCACTGTGTATCTCATTCTCTGGATGTTCCACAAAATGAGAAGGTTCGGAATATGGCATCTCTTGCACACTTTAATTTAGCATATCATTATTAGTGTTGTTAGAGATTGGTACCTCAGAGAGAACATCTGATCCGTAACTAGACAAATTGGCCATAAGAACTGCTTTGGCTGTAGAAATCTCATCACAGTCAAAATCATATGCATCCAAATCATCTTCTTGATAAGCTGCATTGTGTGTGATGACCGACTGTGTAACTGGACCTTCTGCAATACCAGGATCTGCCAAGAATTCCAATTCTTCCTCATTAAGAACTTTACCATTTCCTTGAGCTTCGACCAATAGAACTTTTTCCCTAAACCACGTAGCATCCCTTTTCCTCTTTGGATTTGAATACTGTCTTGCCATATGACCTTCCCCTTGCCAGTTAAAACACTTTACAACCCTTTATTGACCTGAATAATTCCCTCCTGTTCCTAAAGTATTAGCTATTGTTCCTGAGGTAACAGCAGCATAAGAATTTTGTTTCCCTTGTAGTGGTTGAACAGTCACTCTTCCATAATGAATAGTTGCTTGTTGTCTTGGGTTGGATGAGTTTCTTAGCTAATTATTGGTAGATGGGAAATGAGATGTGACGACAGTAGACAGGAATGACATCATTTTGTTAATAGCATCAATGGGGTCATCTCATTGCTTAAACACAGAAACTGCTAGACCAGAGTCTATTTGAGGAAATTTAGCAAGGTGTGTTTGTTGATTAACTGTGGAGACAGTATATTCAATTTGAGGAACAAATTGTGGTTGTGGACAAGCCTCTTGATGAACAGTTGATGAGTAAGCATTTGGATACGGTGCTGATGGATAAGTGATTGCATGTGGTGTGGATGGATAAGTAGTTGAGTAATGTTGTGTGGGATGAGTTGATCTATATTAAGGAGACTGAGATGGTGAAAATTGTTGTTGTTGTTGAAATTGAGGAATGTTGTATGAAGACTGATAAGTGTGAAAGTGAGATGGTGTCATTTGATGATTTGCAACTAATGCAAATGGATCTTGACTGCGTTCACGCATGAGACAGACTTCATTTGCATAGATCTCGTGTTGTTCAAGATATGCATGAAGTTGATCAAAGTTGGTAGTATGCAAATCTTTTACAAGCTTGACATCAGTCACAAACTTACTCCATTCAGGTGGAAGACTGTTTAAGAACTTGGTATTAACTTGAAATTGCTTCAGTTTCATATTGTAAATGTTTATGTCATTCATTAGCTGAGTAAATCTCAAGTAATACTAATGAAGTGATTCTCCCTTGATGTGAGTGAACTTATCAAATGCACCATACAGTTTGCACTCCCTTTCCTGCTTAGTCAATGAGGTACCTTGCATTAGTAGTTGAACCTTTTCCCATAGATCCTTGTCAACTCTGTGATGATTAACAAGTGAATAGATATCAATTGGTAGACCTTGAAGAATGATATTAATTGCCTTTATATCACAATCAGCTTGAATTTTCTCAGTCGGAGACAATTCAGTATATTTCTTTCTCCTGGTCACCCCATTTTCTTCAATCGTAGGCCAAATGAGTAAACCATGTTCAACTGACTCAAGTATCGTTCTTCTGTGTTTTCTTTTTTGCATGTATAGTTCCATTCTACTTTTCCAAGAATCATACAATTCTTTGTCCAATATTGGTGGACGATAGTCAGCACCATAGAGTATCATGTACTCAACAAGAGTATTCTTTTGTCCATTTAGAATCATTGAATCCATTTTGTTTTGATGTTATTAGATTACTTGTTGATCGGACGGTGATACGAAGTAATTGTGTTAAAGTGAGTTAGTTTTAGGTGTTTGATATGTGTGAAATACACATATCTGTTTATACCTAAAATAGCCCAATTAAACCCAAAACAGACTAAAAATGGCAAAATATAAACCGTATAATTCACGAAAGAAAATTTTGAATAATTCGCTTTGGAAAGCCTTAATTCGCCTCAGGAATAAGATACTAATTCGCCTCAAGAAAGCCTTTAATTCGCCTAAGAAAAAATCTTTAATTCGCCTTCAGAAGTGGAGATTAATTCGCCTTCAATATAAGAAATAATTAATTCTCCTACACCACAAAAATTTAATTCGCCTTCAAAGATAGCGCTTATCGCCTTCAACAGAAGAGTTAATTCGCCTTCCAAGACTAACATTAATTCGCCTTCAACAGAAGAATTAATTCGCCTTCCAAAGAGAAATTCTTATTCGCTTCGCAAGAAAAGAACTAATTAGCCTTCCAAGAAAATGCTTAATTCGCCTTCAAGGAAAAAAAATGCTAATTCCCCTTCAAGAACAAACTTAATTCGCCTCCTGCAAAAACGAACTTCAACTTTTCCAAAAACACTAAAGACTCTCTTTTGATATTTTTACTCATAAAATTCTTGTATAACGAACTTATTATGCTATTAGGAACCGTTAAAAAAATCAAAACTTTAAACTTTTTAACACTAATTTTCAAATCATGATTTTGGAACAAAGTACACTTTTTGAACCAAAAACTTATAAAAATGATATGTTTATGTTTTTTCCACAGGTTTTTGCTTTGTTCCAACTAGATTACACTAAGACCCAAAGAAGAAGAAGTATCTACTTGATGGTTTTTAAAACCAAAAAAGTTGAAAAACTTTTGTATAGTTAAACCACCAAAACAAGTTACAACAAGGCAACAACGAACAAGAAAAATATATCACCCATGACTCTTGATACCCATTGTAGAATACTAGTAATCTATAATACACCAAAGAACTATGAAGAAATCTAGAGAGAGAAAGAAATTGGGAGGAAGTTTCTAGTAAGAGAAAATAAACAAGAAAATATACACTTAGATTATGAGAAAAGAAACAACCAACCAACACCATCTCCATGTGTGGAGAGGGTATTTATATAATAGATAGAGGCTGGCCTAATGGGCTAAGTTCATAGGCTTTTCCTAAGCTAGCCTATCTAATTTCCAAATATTACTTTACGAGCTATCAAACGATATAATGGAAGTGATCGACATTTTTCGTGTTCCTAACAATTTCTATGAGCCGAGACAGTTGCTACTGCATGTTACACTCAAAACCGATCCAATATACGACGCCGCCATGGAAAAACTCCTTATGAGCTCTTACATGACAGAAAACCTGATTTATCTTACCTTCGTGTCTTTGGCGCACTTTGCTATCCAAACAATGATAGTGAGGATTTGGGCAAACTTCAAGCTAAAGCTGATATAAGCATTTCCATTGGATATGCACCCAAGAAGAAAGCTTACCGTATATACAACCGACGTACCCGAAAAATCATTGAAACTATCCATGTCGATTTTGATGAGCTGATGGCAATGACTTCTGATTAACTCGGTTCAGAACCCGGGCTTCAATCTATGACTCCTGCAATATCCAATTCAGGACTCGTTCCAAACCCTATTCCTCAACAACCTTGTATTCCACCACCAAGAGATGATTGGAATCATTTGTTCCAACCTATGTTTGATGAATAATTTAATCCTCCAAATATTGTTGTCTCTCCAGTTCCAATCGTGAATGCACCAAGAACTGTTGATTTAGCCGATTAACCTATATCTATGTCAATTGACTAAGATGCTCCATCAACAAGTATCCCATCAACACAAGATCAAGAACATTCTCTAACTATTTCTCAAGGTTTTGAAGAATCACTAAAACACTACATTTTTATGAGGATCCACTTCACGAATCTCTTCATGAAGACTCGTCTTCTCAAGGATTATCATCTAATGTGAGACCAATCCATACTCCATTCGAATCACTTGGTAGATGGACTAAGGATCATCCTATAGCAAATGTAATCAGAGATCCTTCTCGTTCTGTCTTCACCAGAAAGCAACTACAGACTGATGTCATGTGGTGTTATTTTGATGCCTTCCTAACTTCAGTCAAACAAAAGAAACTCAAATAAGCAATGACCGAACCGTCATGGATCGATGTAATGCAAGAAAAAATCACGAATTTGAAAGACTACAAGTTTGGGAATTGGTGCCGTGTCTAGATAGAGTCATGTTGATCAAACTTAAATGGATTTATAAGGTTAAGACGGACGAATTTGGTGGGGTACTAAAGAATAAGGATAGATTAGTTGCTCAGGGATTCAGGTAAGAAGAGGGAATCAATTTTGAGGAATCATTTGCACTGGTTGCAAGAATAAAGGCCATTTGTATCTTCGTAGCAAATGCAGCCAACAAAAATATAACGATTTTCCAAATGGATGTAAAAACGGCTTTCTTAAATGGCGAGCTCAAAGAGGAGGCCTACGTTTCTCAGCCAGAAGGATTTGTGGATCAGGATAACCCATCGCATGTGTATAAGCTCAAAAAGGCCCTGTACGGTCTCAAACAAGCACCACGTGCATGGTACGATATGTTGTCAAGTTTCTTCATTTCACAACAATTCTCCAAAGGTGCAATTGATCCGACTCTCTTCACACAGAAAGCAAGGAACGACTTATTACTAGTATAAATCTATGTTGACGATATAATATATGCATCCACTAATATTGCTATGTGTAATGAGTTTGCTAAATTGATGACCACTAAGTTCAAGATTTCGATGATGGGGCAGATGTCATTATTTTAGAATTAAAAATATCTCAAAGTCCTAGAGGTATTTTCCTAAACCAGTCAAAATATGCTTCTAAAATAATTAAAAAATATAGTTTGCTGACTAGTGATTCTGTAAACACACCTATGGTAGAAAAGAGTAAACTGGATGAAGATCTATAGGGGAAACCATTTGATGCTATACTTTACCGTGGCATGATTGGATCCCTCATGTATCTAACATCCAGTAGACCTAACCTTATTTATGCAGTCTGCTTATGTGCCCGGTATCAGGCAAAGCCTACCGAAAAGCACTTAAATGAAGTTAAACAGATCTTTCGATACCTAAAGGGAACCATTAACATGGGTCTCTAGTACTCCAAGGATACTGGTACGTCTCTAACAGCATATGCAGATGTAGATCACGTGGGGTGTTAGGACACTAGACACAGTACATCAAGAAGCGCTCAATTCTTAGGTGATAAAATTCTTAGCTGGTCTTCCAAGAAGCAAAAGAGCACTGCGATATCGAGTACAGAGGCAGAATATATTTCCTTATCTGGGTGTTGTGCTCAAATCCTATGGATGCGTTCACAGCTAACAGATTATGGTTTTCAATTCAATAAGATTCCTCTGTATTGTGACAACAAAAGTGTGATTGGTCTATGCTGCAACAACGTACAACAATCAAGAGTCAAGCACATCGATGTACGATACCATTTATAAAGGAGCGGGTAGAGAATAGAATAGTGGAGACTTTGTTCGAACGAAATATCAACTGGCTAACATCTTTACCAAACCCTTTCCAAGAGAAAGATTCAATTTCTTGATCGAAAAGCTCGGTATGAGAAGCATGTCTCCAGAAATGCTAAAACGTCTGACGAAGGAAGAGGACAAGTAAAGTGGTACTCGCGATAAATCCTGAACAAATGTACATCAGAAAACATAAAAACAACAAAAATATTTTCTCTTCTAATAAATCTTTCAAAAATAAAATAAAATTTTAAAAATCATAAAAATATAAAAATATGTATCCTCTGCATGTCTTCAAACAAATCGATACATGTACGGCCTTAGAGAAGTCATAATAATACTGATAAGAGGCTGAAAATAAATCCGACAGAAGTTCAAAGCTTTAAAACATGCCAAAATGGCTTGCTATTATTTATGATAGCAACCCTGTCATCATCTTAATGGCAAGTATTTCAAAAAGAAAACTTGACCTCACAACGGGAATTCATTCTCGGGCATGGTCTACTTTATGACCATGCAAAGGCTTGTGCTTACTGTGCAGCACAACCCCGCTTTTCTTTATCCATAGGTGTACGTGTCATGCGCTTATGTGATATAATAAAGAGAAATATTATTTTTCAATGGTGCGTTTTTTAGAATTAAACAATAATATCAGAGAAGAGGTGAGGGGAAGGAAGGAGTGGGGGGGAGGGAGGAAAAGGAGGGGAAGTCCATCAGAAAATACTTTTTCACAGACATTTGAACCACTCAAACAACGACTACAATCTTTAAAATAAGAAAACGGGTCATTGTTTGAGGGGAGAAAGGTGCAACTATCTTCTTTCATAAAATCAATTGTGATAATGGAAATGGTTTTTACAATAACATTAACAATTAAAGGGGATTAATTAAGTTAACTTAAGTTTGCTTAACTTTATGTGTTTTATGCGAAGGGATTTTAAATGCAAAAATAAGTTGCTAAGTTGCGGTAGTTAAAAACATAGGGACTAAATTGCCAATTATTAAACTAAATTACCAGAAAACTAACAATGAAAAATTCAAAAAAAAAAAAAAGAAAAAAATAAGAATCTATAGTTTAGGGGGAATTTGTGTCAAACGTTCAAAGTTTTCACACAAAAACACCCCCCACCCCACCCCCCCCCCCCCACCCCTCTGTCTTTTTCATAACACACACACATAAACATTTTTAAATTTTTTTTCCCTCTCCCCTTATTAAATCGTCATCCTCAAGATCACCTCAACAGTTTCGTTTCAAGTCTTAAGGTATAACCAGAAATATGTTCTTTTCATCCCAATGAGAATATAATCAAAAGGAATTGATCAATTTTAGTCACTAGAGCTCGAAAACCCTAAAATTTGATTTAGGGTTCGTCAAAATCAAAAGTAGGTTAAAGTTGAAATTGATTGACGGGTTTTGATCCCAATAGGATATAGATGACTTGTTTATACAGTTTTTGATGGGGACAAACATTGATTAGGTTTTTGATGATTCTTGTGTGCGAAATTGTAGGAAAATGGGTAGAAATTGGAAATGTTGTTGGGTTTGTTGTTCAAAAGTGTTAGGTCCTATCCTTGTATGCATTTTATCCTTAAAATCTCATGTTTAAACATAAATAAAACTTATGTATGAAATTTATGTGACTTCGTCTTCATATTGACTTTTGGGTCAATATTGTGCTTAAATCTTGTTGAAAATGAATACATTTGCTGTTATATGATGCTAAGATGATTGTATAAATTTCTTATGATGCCTAAAATTGCTAAATGTTATAAATTGAATATCTGAGGCGAATTAAGAGAAACATGAAGGAGGAGAATTAATTTTGCCTTTAGGAGGCGAATTAATTCTGCCTTTAGGAGGCGAATTTGTCCTTCTGCCCTTAGGAGGTGAATTATTTCTGCCTTTAGGAGGCGAATTAGTCCTTATCATTTAGGAGGTGAATTAGTCCTTTATCTTTAGGAGACGAATTAGTCATATCTCTTTAGGAGGCGAATTAGTCATATCCCTTTAGGAGGCGAATTAGAGTCCCCCCCCTCCCCTTCAGGAGGTGAATTAGTCCCCCCCCTTTTAGGAGTTGAAGCAGTCCTTTCTTTTTAGAGGCAATAAGACTTCCGTAAGGAGGCGAATTAGACTTATTAATTAAGAGACGAATTATGCTTTTCACGTAAGGAGTCTATTTATCCTTTCTGCTTAAGAGTCAATAATATACTCCTTTTAGAGGCGATTTAAAACATAATTTATGAGGCAAATTATAATAATTTAATTTTACAATCTAAACAAAGTTTGATAAATGCATGTCTGTCAGTAACACAACATGCCATATAGTGTCATATATAAACTTGGTTATATATAAACTGTATTGGAAAATTCTTAGCAGAATCATGACTTCCAAAGCTCAACAAATTGAGCTGGACAATGCCCTAGTTGCTCTAGAGAACCATCGTGTCATCGGCAAATGTAACATGAGGATCAATCCAGGAATGAAGCCAAAGGATCTACTTAATTCAAGAAGTGTTGGAAGCCCTTAGCTCTTACAACATGCTATCATGCTTTCCTTATCACTGCTGAAGTTCCAGTCATCTATATGCATCAATTCTAGGCTATCGTCACCAAACACAAAGCATCATATCGATTCAAGATTGACAACAAGAAGTTTTCTGTGAATGTCAAAGTCTTTAGAGATATTCTCAACATATGTCCAAGGATTCTAGGTCAAGAATTTGATGAACTCGCAACTGAAGAGGATGCTCTATCTTTTATCCTTGAACTTGGTCATTCTGGAGAAATCAAGTACATCAATGATGTTATTGTTGATCATCTACACCAACCGTGGAGAACCTTTGCATTAATAATCAATAAATGCCTCTGTGGAAAGGTATCTGGTCTTGATAAGATTCAACTTTCAAGAATTTAAATCCTATGGGGAATGTACTACAAGAAGAATCTGGACTTTGTTACTTTAATCTGGGAGGCCTTGGCTTACCAGATTGATAACATGGATTCTAAGAAATAAGACAAGATGTTCTATCCTAGATTCACGAAGATCATCATTCATCACTTCCTTGAAAAAGAGAAGTCCATCTCAATGAGAAACAAAATGTTCATGCATACTGCTCATGATGATAGCTTACT
>BQNB010134506.1:0-18303 GCA_026074375.1 Tanacetum coccineum | reverse complement strand
TAGTTCATTTTCTTGGATTTCAAAGGTAGCAGTACTAACTCAGCACTAGCAGTACTAACTCCAAGTTAGTACTGTCAGTACTGGTAGGTCATTTTAGCTTATCAGCTCATTATTTCAGCTTGTTTAAGATTTTCCTTAGCCTTTTAGAGTAGATTAAACCATTGTCCTTTACTGTTTGCTTATTTTTATTTCCCTTTTCAAAGTATTTTCATTAATGTATCAGTTTGTAGCTTTTGAGCTTATTTGTCATTTTGGTTTATTCTAGTGCTCATTAAGGTTAGGTGAACTTCTGTTTTAGCTTGTTTGCTTATTTATTAATTCTTTGAGTCTTGTTAGCTTAGCAGTACTAACCTTAACTTAACAGAACTAACTTATAACTAGCAGTACTAACTCTAAGTTAGTACTGGTAGTACTGTTGATTAGTACTGTTGTGTTTCTCTTGTTTTAATTTAGCTTAATTGCATGCTTAATTTGCTTATTTAGATTTAGATTAGCTTATTTGTGCCTTAGTGTAAAAGTTTTTAGTGTTTTGCCTTTGCTAGCTTTGATTCAATTTCCAGCTTATGTTCTTTGTTTAAATTTTATGTGCATTTACTTTCAGTTTTAATTCCCAATCATTCCTTGTTACATTCAAACACCAATCATCAATCGTCTCTCGATCTTCCATTTTAGCCTCGTTGGGACATAACGACCCGGAGTTTCTCTATACTGCTTCCGGTTTTCTTGGTCTCGCGTATCTTGATCCTTGAGTTTATTTATATTTATATATATATATTTAAAGGATTAGTTTCCGCGAATCAGCTATCACTAGAAAAACGAACGTATACCATGTCGGACATAGGATGTTGCGGGTTAGAACATCATCATGGGCAATGTTGGCAATTTATATTGCATTCCATACATGTCGAGCTTCAGTGTCATAAGCTTAGGAAAACGTAATTACATTTTATGATGTTTGTATCTGTTGCATTATCATGGGGAAATCTTGCGGTCCTACATTATACATTTTATAAACCTATGAATTCACTCAACAATATGTTGACGTTTTAAGCAATGTTTTTCAGGGGAACAATAAGGCACAAGGTGCAAGGGATACATTGGTGGTTTTGATTTGGATGTCACGCATTAAAGTTTTGTCGCATTACATTTTGTATATCTGTTATGGGCTAGAAATCTTTGTATTTTGAACAAGTGAACTAGTGAAGCTTTGGTATTTTGTAACAAACAATTTGTTAAATCCAATGTATCAGTTTTAAACGGCTTTTAATAGTCGTTCTTATAATATCTTGTGTTATTGATCGATGAAGTACCACCCTCAACCCATATTCTGCTGCGACCCAATTTGGGGGTGTTACAGATTGGTATCAAGAGCCAAGGTTATTGAGAACCAGGTCAAATGTTTTTGCTGGACTATAACCTTTTTCAAACATTGCATTCATGCAAAAGGGGTTTTCACGGGACTTACATACATACACTAGTTGTTGCATTAGTTGATTAGACTAGATGCATTCGTGATTGATATACATGCTATGATATAAATGTATATTACTGTAAGAGTCTTATATTAAATACTAATATAAGCTATTTTGGATTTTCAAATACAATCATGTCGGATTCTGAGGATTCCACGGTTACATACACTGATGTATCCAGCCCATTTAGAGGGTTGTCAGACATCGGATCTCCGGGGGTCGATGGACCACCCGTGATGCCAGAGGATCCATATGCATATGTGGTAGCTGCTTTTCAGGCCCCGCTATCTCCTGATTATGTGTCGGGTCCTGAGTACACTCCTTCACCAGACTTTGTTCCAAAGTTGGTTTATCCAGAGTTCATGCCACCAGAGAATGAGGTACTCCTAGCTAAGGAG
Organism: Tanacetum coccineum; assembly: GCA_026074375.1. Taxonomy (NCBI): domain Eukaryota; kingdom Viridiplantae; phylum Streptophyta; class Magnoliopsida; order Asterales; family Asteraceae; genus Tanacetum; species Tanacetum coccineum. The sequence continues at coordinate 16,433 of BQNB010134506.1, read as the reverse complement.
AAGCCCCTACCTGCTGCTGTCTCACCTACTGCTAATTCACCAGGCTATGTTTCTAAGTTGAATCCCAAGGAGGATCCGAAGGAGGATGATGATGAGGACCCTGAGGAGGATCCTACTGATTATCCTGCCAATGGAGGAGACAATGGCGATGATGAGGATGTTGATATTAAAGGGGATGAGGAGGAGGAGCAACCAGCTCCTGTCGACTCTATAGCTATTGCTTTACCAGCTGTTGATCATGCCCCATTTGCTCAGGAGACTGAGCCGTTTAAGACCGACAAGTCTACAGCCACACCACTACCACATCCTACATACCGGGTTACTGCTAGGATATCAATCCGAGATGAGCCACCTACACCATTTTGGTCTGATACAGAGGTTGCCAGACTCCTTGTTATACCTACTCTACCATCGTCACCACTTTCCCCATGGTCATCACCACTGCCTCAGATTCCTTCTCCACCACTACCCTCGATACTATCACCATTACCTGTATCATCTCCACCACCTGCTAGTCCTACTTATCTATTGGGATACAAAGCTGCCATGATCCGGCTAAGAGTCGAGGCACCATCTACTTCCCATTCACCACCTCCATATATCACACTCTCTCACACCAGAGCGGATACACCTCCATCAGGGACACCACCACTCTTACCCATACCGCTACCTACTTCATCACTATCTTTGCTACTACCCTCTACTAACCGTAGAGAGGACAGACTTGAGGTTACCTTACCGCCTCGAAAGAGGTTAGGTATTGCTCTTGGTCCTAGGTACGAGGTTGGAGAGAGCTCGTCTGCTGCTGCCGCTAGACCGACTGGAGGTTCTAGAGCAGACTATGGTTTTGTTGCCACCATGGATAGGGAGATGAGGTATGATCCAGAGAGATATGTTGGTTATGGGATTACAGATACTTGGGAAGAGATGCTTGAGGACATGCCAACGGCACCAACGACTGATGACACAGAGTTGGGTCGACAGATGATAGAGTTTGCCACTAGGGTTAGGCAAGACACAGACGAGATCTATAAGAGGTTGGATGATGAGCAGACTGAGCGACAGCTGATGGCTGGTCGGCTCAACATGTTGTATAGGGATAGGCGTGCACATGCTCGTACAGGTTTACTGATAGAGAGAGAGAGGCTAGGATGTCTCAAGAGGCTAGGATGTCTCAAGAGGCTTGGGGACGATCCATGGACGCTAGTGATCTTGCACGTTCAGAGGTTATGTCACTGCGTACTACTATATTGGGTCAGTAGGTAGTGATTATAGAGTTGAAGGCAACGGACCGCAGGAGACAGGCGGCGATTACATAGTTACTGGCAGCGGACCGCAGGAGACAAGCACAGTTCATTAAGGCACTAAAGTTGTTGAAGAGACTTCAGACCCAGATGACAGAGTTCGAGAGGCAGCAGGGACCCGCTAAAGGTCCTACACAGCAAGATGCACCAGAGGAGGCTGGTAGCAGTTCATAGATCATGTTATGGCTAGTTGTTTTGTACAGCCAACTAAGTATTATGGGTAACTCCCGGTTAGTATGGCTTTAGGTTGTATATTTTATCTTATAACCTAATCGTTGTGGCCATTTTGTATCTGAACCAATCATGTATGTTTTCCAATTATATATGGAATGGTTGTATTATGTCATGTCTATAATCGAATTTATTATGAATGAATGCCGATTTAGTTACACCATTATTAACTTCAATTCAGTTGTATATCTCACTGTGTGTTGTGATCTCTCTTTACTTATTGTGTATATGTCGTGTCATGGTTATGATTTTACGAAATCTAACGGGTATTATATTTTCTTGTGATTGAAGAAAACGGCACCAAAAAGAGCCACGAGGTCAAATACAGCCCCAGAAACAACCAACACCACATATGTCACTAATGCCTAGCTTTAGGCAATGATTGACCAAGGTGTTACTGCCTCTTTGGCAGCACGTGATGCTAACAGAAGTACAAATGGTGATGATAGCTATAATTCAGGAATGGGTGTTAGAAGAACAGAACGAACCGCCCATGAATGTACTTACACTGACTTTCTCAAATGTCAACCATTAAACTTTAAAGGCACGGAAGGAGTTGCAGGTCTATCTCAATGGTTTGAAAGAATGGAGTCTGTTTTCTACATCAGTAATTGTACAGTGGAGAATCAAGTCAAGTTTGCTACTTGTACTCTCCATTCAGTTACTTTTACATGGTTGAACACTCATGTCAAGACAGTTGGTCATGATTCCGCTTACGGTATGCCTTGGAAAACACTCATGAAAATGATGACTGACAAATATTGTCCTCAAAATCAAATCAAGAAAGTGGAAATGGATATTTGGGATCTGAAGGTGAAGGGTACTGACTTGATAAGTTATACCCAACGCTTTCAGGAATTGGCTTTGTTATGCGGGAGGATGTTTCCCAAAGAATATGATAAAATTGAAAAATCTATCGGTGGTCTTCCCGACATGATTCATGTGAGTGTAATGGTGTCTAAACCAAAGACAATGAAAAAAGCAGTTGAAATCGCAACCGAGCTGATGGATAAGAAAATCCGCACTTTTGCTAATCGTCAGACAGAGAATAAGAGAAAGCAAGATAATAAACAACAACAACCACAAAATAAGAGGCAGAACACCGGCAGGGCTTATGCTGCAGGGACTGGTGAGAAGAAGCTATACGAGGGATCTAAACCCCTATGCCCTAAGTGCAATTATCAACCATGATGGACCGCTCACCAAATGTGCCCACAATGCAATATCAATTTCGAGTTGGCCATCTGGCCCGTAATTGTAAAAGTCCTGCAAATGCCAACACTGACTAGTAACAAAGGGGCAGCATTGGATACGGTCAAAAAGACTACTTAGCATGAAGGTGTGCCCAAGACATTTTAAAGAGGGAATGTCCAAAACAAAGAACAATCAACAATCGAGGCAACCCAACTAAATGTCAATGCTCCAGCGAAAGTGTATGTAGGTAGGCCATGCAAGACAAACCCAGACTCCAAAGTCGTGATGGGTATGTTCTTCAAACAACTGCTATTGCTTCTATCTTATTCGATACTGTGCCGATAGAGTTTGTGTCTACAGCATTTATCCCCCAAATTGATATCTACAACCAACTGCATTAGATCAGTATTATGACGTTAAAACACCAACGGGAGAATGAATTGGGTTTGAACACTATCCTTAGGGGTATGCTACATATATACATCCTGAACCAACCCATTCAACATAGACATAAAGCCCGTAATCATGTGTGTGCCGAGATAAGATCCGTTTCATATCCCCTAGGGAAATGAAACTCTAATCGTTCACGAGGTGGACAGATAGTAACCGGGAAACGAGGCTCGATTGCACATATCTCGTACACCCCAAAACACAAGCATAACATTCTAAACACTAAAGGATGTCATATTTTGCAAATGTTACTACAAAGGAGACGAAAGACAAGTCGGAGAAGAAGCGACTTGAGGACGTACCGATAGTCTGAGATTTTCCTGATGTATTCCCTGAGGACTTGCCGTGTCTCCTCCACTGCGACAAGTGGAATTAAACCTCGATCTGATACCTGGTGCTACTGCACCTGTACACGGGCACCTATCGATTGGTACCTCTAAAATGAAAGAGAGTTTCAAAGCAACTGAAAGAACAATCTGACAAGGGCTTTATAAGACCCGAGTTCCTCACCCTGGGAGCTCCAGTCTGTTTTTCAAAAACAGGATGGATCGTTTTCGAATGTGCATCGACTATCGAGAACTGAACAAGCTGACAGTGAAGAATCGTTATCCACTCCCAAGGATCGACGATTTGTTTGATCAACTACAAGATCTGTGCAATTCTAAGATAGACTTGCGATCAGGTATCACCGCGAAGCGTCGAGTACGGGAAGAGGATAATCCATAAACACATTCATAACTCGGGTATGGTCCCATACGAGTTCCAAGTAATGCCATTTGGCTTGACGAATCGGCACTTGCTTGTATTTCTGGCTCTCGATAACTGTGTGTACCAGCCATTTTTGGATAAATTTGAGATTGTCTTATTGATGATATCCTATCCTAATCGATGAAACCAGAAGGAGCATGAATAACATGCTTACAGGCAGTTCTGGAAATTATTTAAGAAAGATAAATTTGTATGCTAATTATCTAAATGTTATTTTGGATTCCTAAGTACAATTTCTCGGCACATGATTTGAGAGTACAAGGCATTCACGTGACTCCCGCCAGAAAACGAATCCATAAAGGACTAGTGAATCTCCTAAGATGTTACGAAATTCGCCCAAATAAATTAGTTCTCTCTAGGTATTACCGAAGATTCATTGAAGGATTTTCAAAGATGCCAGAACGATGACCAAAAATTACTCTGCAGGATTAAGTTCGATTGGGGTGACAAACAGGAAGCCGCTTTCCAGTTATTAAAGCAGAAGTTGTGTAGTGCACAAATTCTGGCTTTACCTCAGGGAAGCGAAGATTTTGTAGTCTATTATAATGTGTCGCACAAGGGATTGGGTGATCTATTAATGCAAAGAGAGAAAGTAATTTCTTATGCATCACGCCAATTAAAAATTCATGAGAAGAACTATACAACTCATGATTTGGAACTTGGATCGGTAGTGTTTTCTCTGAAAATCTAGAGACGCTATTTGTACGGAACCAAGTGTACGGTGTTCACGGATCACAAGATTCTACAACACATTCTTAATCAAAAGGAGCTGAATATGAGGCAGCGTCGTTGGTTAGAACTGCTCAGTGATTACGACTATGAGTCCGTTATCACCCGGGGAAAGCAAATGTTGTTGCTGATGCTTTGAGCAGGAAGGAGCAGAGTAAACCATTAAGAGTTTGAGCCTTAGTGATGAATATTGGCTTGGATCTTCCTAAACAAATCCTGAATGCTCAGACTGAAGCACGAAAACCAAAGAACATCAAGAACGAAGATGTTGGAGGCATGTTGGTTAAAAACTTAAAGGATTCGGAGAAATTTAGAACGAAAAAGTTGAAACCTCGTGCGGATGGAACTCTATGCTTCAATGGAAGGAGTTGGTTACCATGTTATGGTGACTTAAGGACTGTGATCATGCACGAGTCCCACAAGTTAAAATACTCTATTCATCCGGGTTCTGACAAAATGTATCAGGACATGAAGAAGCTATATTGGTGGCCCAATATAAAGGCCAACATCACCACCTATGTTAGCAAATGTCTGACATCTGCTAAAGTCAAGACCGAACACTAAAGGCCATCAGGATTTTTGGTACAACCTAATATACCTCAATAGAAGTGGGACAATATCACTATGGATTTTGTCACGAAGCTTCCTAAGTTGTCACAAGGCTACGACACTATTTGGGTGATTGTCGACCGACTTACTAAGTCTGCAATCTTTGTACCCATGAGGGAAACTAATCCCATAGAGAAACTAGCATGAATGTACTTAAAAGAAAGTGGTCACGAGGCATAGAATCCCTGTCTCAATCATTTGTGATCGCAACCCGAGGTTCGCATCGAATTTCTGGTGGTCACTTCAGAAGGCTTTGGGTACTAACTTGGAAATGAGTACTGCGTACAATCCACAAACTGACATGCAAAGTGAGAGAACTATTCAAACTCTCAAGGATATGCTGCGTGCTTATGTGATCGACTTCGGAAAGGGTTGGGTTAACCATTTGTCGTTGGTCGAGTTCTCATATAACAACAGCTATCATGCTAGCATCAAGGCTGCACCATTTGAAGCACTTTACGGTCGAAAGTGTCATTCACCTGTGTGTTGGGCCAAGTTTGGACAAGTGCAACTCACTGGTCCAGAATTAGTTCAAGAAACAACAAAGAAGATCATCCAGATCAAGCAAAGGATGCAAGTCGCCCGTGATAGACAAAAGTGTTACGTCGATTTAAAGCTTAAGCCAATGAAATTTCAAGTTGGAGATAAGGTTATGCTTAAAGTTTCGCCTTGGAAAGGGGTTGTACATTTTGGCAAACGGGGGAAGCTAAACCCCAGATATGTTGACCTTTCAAGGTGTTGGAAAGGGTTAGAGACATTTCTTTCAAGCTTGAGCTTCCTGAAGAGTTGAGCAGGGTTTACAATATGTTTCATGTATCCAACTTGAAGAAGTGTTATGCCGGCGAACCATTAGCTGTTCTGTTGGATGGACTTCACTTCGATGACAAGCTTCATTTTTTCGAGGAGCCGGTAGAAATCATGGACCATGAAGTTAAACAGTTGAAGCAAAGCAGCATTCCAATAATCAAGGTTTGATGGAACTCTAGGAGAGGTCCTGAGTTTACATGGGAACGTAAAGACCAATTCTGGAAGAAATATCCACACCTCTTCACAAAGACCGCACCGTCGTCAAGTGTCGCGTCTTAAGTCTTGAAGACAAGGCTCATTTAACAGGGGGAGACTATAACACCCCGTGTTTTAGGGTCATTGTACGACGTCAATAAATTCACTATTTACTTTTAGTATTGTACGCGTTTGCTTTTAAATTGAAATCGTTAAGTTAAATTGCGTAAGCTAAAAATTATCGTTCAATGTAAACGGGCATCAAACAATTAAATGTTTACATCAAGCAAGTGTTAAGTAATTATTTTGAGGATAATTATTAACTTTGTTCATTTTATTTTTATTGGTTGCGTAAAGTGTTTACGTTTCACGATAAAATACGTTTAGGCATAACCGGAACCACCAAAAATTTTCTACGCTTCAACAAATACCCACAATTATACCCAATACTCAAAATTTACAAAATAACATCACATATATACATATATAACCAGATATAGGTGGAGAGATACAAAGAAATATCTTACAAAACATCCTTCCTTGATTTCATAGGATGTTCTCTAGTTTTAGGAACCAAGACTCATTTTTTTCTTACTAACTCAAATAGTAACTTGACCAAAGACTTTCCTAGAAATCCTCTAAGTGTTCCAAGACTTCCTATTTCCTTTTTGACTAGTCTAAGACATATATAAGACATGTACTTGTAAGTAAAACTCATACACTTCACTTTTAGAAGAACTTAATAACCCTACCAAAACCATACAAAATTTATTTACAACATTTACATACATTTCTATATAATATTTAAGATATTCCAAGGTGATTTGAAGGCTTAGTTAGGTCTTTACCAGGGTTAAATAAAGGAAAAGCAAGATTAGGGTTTCACTTAGAATTAGGGTTTTCAAGTGTTGCAAGCTTGGGTTTGTCGGTTTAGATCACTTTGTTCATCACTACATTTCATATTAAGGTTACCCAAAACTATAAATCTCTTTGTTTTCATGATTTTATGCATATATGATGTTTATGTAGTTAATCACCATCTAGGAAACTTATCTACATGAAATATGGATTTTTACACTTGTTTATGATTTGGTAAAGTTTTATATATGTTGTATGAATGTTCATATCATGTTATAATGGAAGTATAATTAATGTACAAGTGTTGGTTATGTATAAAAAGTATATGTAAACAAGTTAACTAAAAAGTATACTTATGAAAGTTCATGGATAAATAAGTATGTACACATTTGGATCTTGTGATTTTTGGACAATATATGGACTAATCATGGACTAGAGACCCTAAGGATGTAAGACATGTGATTATGAGTGTGGTAATGGACTTGTAACAAAGTGATTAAACTTAAAAGTTAGAAAATCTCATTTTAAACACATTTTAAGAAAAAGTTCAAAACCTTCTGTTAGAATTCTATTTTTAACACATATATTTTATATTTTTATAAAATACTACATCTCATGAGAATTCCAAAAAGGTAAGAAACTCGAAAAACCGATTTATAACGAAGGAGATACGCTAATTACAAGTTATACGATAATTAAACGCGTTATAAAAGAAATTTTATAAAAACAAGTTATAAAATACTTCTGATATATAAGGTTTGTTATTTTTCCTAGATAGTACATAATTTTAGGATTCTAAAACAATAATAATCGTAATTTTTCAATCAATAACGAAGGAGTTATGAATTACTCGAGTTTACGATAATAAATGCTTTTATAAAACTATTTTTATAAATTTACTATTCATCTCAGACATGAACATTTTGAAAACATCATTTATTTGATAAAACTTTTAATAACGAATACATACTCGAAAGAATCACTAAAAAAGGAGTTATAACGAATAAAATACGACATTTACGATAACGAAATCAATAAAAATAAATTTATAAACTGTCATGAACAGTAAAAACCACTGTTCATCAGAGGACTAGAAATATGAAAATGTAATATTTTGATAACTCGTCTTAATACGAAACCGTGGACATAAAAAAACGTAAGAAACGGGCTTAAAACGATAAAGTTACGTCGTTTTTACTAATGAGATATTTATAAACGATTTAACTTTATAAATACGATTTCACAAACGCTATTAGATGGTGATATAGCTATATAGAATTGTATATGGTAGTAGTTATTCAAAATGCTTAGTACTTATACGGCTTATAATTAATTAGGTTGCATTCGGCGTTTATCTGACGCATTTTCTGTGATATAATATGATATTCATTACTCAAGGTGAGTTCATAGCCCCACGTTTTACATTTTTAATGATTTACTAGTTTTAGGGTTAGAAACATATGCATGTTTTATAATTGGACTCAAGTGGACATTTCACATTACGATTACGTGTTTGCCTAAGTAGCGATAACCCATCTGAGCCCATTATCATGAACTGTCAATTACTGTTGTGAGCGCGAATGTTATAAATAGATCTATTTGGGATTGACATCCCCGTTTGGGTGAGTCATGCTCACTGTGTTGGTTTGCCAGACAACGAACGTATACCATGTCGGACATAGGATGTTGCGGGTTAGAATATCATTACGGGCAATGTTGGCAATTTATATTGCATTCCCTACATGTCGAGCTTCAGTGTCATGAGCTTAGGAAAACGTAATTACATTTTATGATATTTGCATCTGTTGCATTATCATGGGGAAATCTTTTGGTCCTACATTATACATTTTATAAACCTATGAATTCACTCAACAATATGTTGACGTTTTAAGCAATGTTTTTCAGGGGATCAATAAGGCACGAGGTGCAAGGGATACATTGGTGGTTTTGATTTGGATGTCATGCATTAAAGATTTTGTCGCATTACATTTTGTATATCTGTTATGGGCTAGAAATCTTTGTATTTTGAACAAGTGAACAAGTGAAGCTTCGGGCTTTTGTAACAAACAATTTGTTAAATCCAATGTATCAGTTTTAAACGGCTTTTAATGGTCGTTCTTATATATATCTTGTGTTATTGATCTATGAAGTACCACCCCCAACCCATATTTTGATGCGACCCAATTTGGGGGTGTTACATGATACTTATAGAAAACAATCCTAAGTATGGGTCAGAATTCGAATACGATGTATTCATTTAGCGAATACACCGTATCGGCCAGTCTGACAATAAAGATTAAATTGCAAAAAAATAAAGACTGGATAACATCCAGGTAGTCAATACGTCGTATCCAAGGGGTTTGGATATGCCGTATAAACAGTCTGGGAAGACAAACTCGATAAGAAAATTTAAAATACATTTCGGGTTGTCTCCCGGCAAGCACTTTTGTTTACAGAAAAGTCTTTAAGTTACACTTGACCCAATTTAATGCCATCCTTATAAAACAACTTAGGGTCGAACAGGATGCCAAATGGCACATATGGATTCTTAATTATAAAAATGAATGGCATCCCTTTGTTAAGATAATTTCAAGTCACGATATTATCATTTAATTCCTTGATAAAAAATTTAGCAATGAAAATTTTACTAATTGTATCATGACTTGTTTCCAAAAGCTTATTTGACCCTTGTGCATAGGTACCAACATCGGTATTTATTACGTTAGGTAATGGTATGACAGATATATCCCCCGAAGGCTGTTTGATATCGATTTTATCATTATCATTGTTCTTATCTGATTTTAAATCATCGGGATAAATTACGTTAAAAGGAAATAGATAACTAAAGTATATAACATTTTGTTCCTCATTATTACATTCAGACAATGATGTTTCATTTTTCAAATTAAATTCATCGCTATGTTGAGGACTTACAGTAGGATCAACCTTTTTGTCATGGTTAAGAGTCACAGTAGGTTCGGTTGACGAAAACGAAGGCACATTGACTTTATCATTATCATTTTCCGAATCCGTTTTCAAATCATTGACAGAAATATTTTATAAGAAAATGAATTTTTGTCATAAATTACCGTGGAATCTTCATCGTCGGATTCGTCAAACGATATTCTAAAGTTAATTTGAGTGTTGTTAAGAGGACTTACCGTGGGTTCTGCTAAGATTTCTGGTATAGATGTCAATGCATCTTTGTAGACAATGGCTGGGAATTCAGTTTCAACAGATCTGAGGTCGTGAACGTCTTTATTATACCAAATCTTACCATACGTAGCAGTTTCCCAGTTATACACCTTATCACGCCTATGAGCTTTTTCTTCCTCAAGCCTGATATACTCTTCGATAGTAATGTTGGGGTCGTCCATGTTAACCTGTAATAAATTGGCTAGGAGAGAAAACGGTTAAATAGCCTAATACGTCGTATTTCGCAAACTTAATACGCCATATTGATGATAGACTCGAATACGCTATATTAGTTTGAGAATTTTATATGCCATATCCAAGAAGATGAATATGCCGTATTTAGTATTCAGCTCAGAAGGTTACAGTGAACTATAATAATGCAGAAAAACAAACAAACACATAATATGCAAAAATATACAATACATAACTTAAACAAACAAAAACAAACACACAAATATGCAAATTAATTTAAACTAAACTAAAACACTAATAAATAAGAATCAAACAACTTCACTCCCTGGCAGCGGCGCCAAAAACTTGATGTGTCGTCGTTGTTATTTTAGTTATCAAGTTTTACATTTATATTTTGCCTCCTTAACCTAAAACAACACTTTAACAGGCAGTGTACCCGATCAGATGTAGTTTCGTTGGTAAGTAGGGTTTTGATCACTAAGAGTGAGAGTGTTAATCTATAGTTCTATCAATATTTTGGTTAACTAAACTAGGTTAATTAAAACTATGTTAATTCTAATCTATGTTAAACCTATGGTAAACCTATGTTAATCCTAATTTTAACAGATAAGGGGGAGGGGGTTTCAGTCTGAGAGACTAGCATAGGTTTTGTGGTAACTTAATTTAATTTAAAACATAATAACACATGTAAGCAGATAATCAAAAGATAGAAGATCTATCTAGCCAAAAATAAGAAAACTGTATTAACCATGATTAATCCAATTAAAACACATGTTTGTTTATTTTAGTGCAATGAGTGCTTATCTCGAGGCGGCATATCATTCCAAGATTTAGGCGGTACTTTTTCCTAAAACCTAGACACATAGAATTCTATCACAATCAAACGCATCGGCATAAAGCATCTTATTTGCTGATTATAATCTATCTTAGGAGATTAATAATGGTGATCTTATTAAACCCTAGCTCATGGAGACTTTACCCACTTACTGCTTAACGGCTCTTTATATACTAGTAGTCCACTGTCCGAGTCTATACCAAAGGAGTCAATACGTTATTTGTTGATCATAGGTCACCTACTAGTCCAACTTGTTCACATAAACCAATGGTAAAGATAGGTCAATAATTGTGATCCTATTACTCTAGATATATAAATTGCGGATATGGAGAGCCATCCTGACATCTAGCTAGCAAGATATTTTGCATTCCTAGAACCAGTTGAATGATGGGTCGCATACTTAAGAACGTAAACAAGTATGAATTGATAAACATAATCAACAATCAACGATAAATTAAGCAATCGATATAAACAAACCAAACATTTAAATCTTCATAATGATGGCTAATACCCAAGGGTATTAGCCCTTAACCGTTGTAATCAATACAAGAATATAAATTCAACCAAGGTAAACTAACCGACTTAAATGAATGATACCAAAAATCTAACGATTATAAGAGTATAGGAGATTACAAGGTGTTTCCTATGAAATTAGTAGCTTTGCTTGACCTCTTCTGCTCTTTTTGTCTTCTGAAAATTGACTTTTGTGGTTATGGTATCGAAAATATGATCAAGCCCACCTAAAACTCGTTTTTAGGTTTTCTATTTATAGTGTCTGGAATTTGGTCGATACGCCGTATTGGTTGAGTTCAATACAGCGTATTGGGAGTTTATTGGAGTAGGGACCACATTCAATATCTTTCAAAATATTTAATTACTATATCTTGGATATGGCGTATAGAAGTCTTCTGGATACGGCGTATAGGTCTTCGTGGTTTCTTGTGAAGTGTAGGAACAGATACGCCGTATCTTCCTTGATGGATACGCCGTATTAGATGTCAGAACAGTATTCTTCAGATTTCTTCGTTTAAGCTCCAGAATGCATGCTTTTTTGCTAAACTTCATAATGTACTCTATAATTACTACAATTCTCAAATATAAACGATTAAGTACCAATTCTTGCAATAATTATAAAAAATGGGTAATTTACATGGGATAAATGATGCTATAAAAGTGACTTTATTTGATGTTATCATACACTAAGCTTACACCACCAGGATACAAATGGGAACCTAAGTCTAAAGCAGGAAATTTGAACACAAATGTTAGTAGGCCTCTAGAAAATGAATCTAGGACTACTAATATTTCAGAACCCAAGACTTTTAGGGTATTCGATTTGTCCAACACTCCATTGTCTTCTAATTCTTTTGCAGCTCGTAGAAATTATCCTGTTCATCATCGACTTTGGGTGCACAAAGCACATGACGGGAAATCTCAAGCTTCTAATTAATTTCTTGAAGAAATTTTTGGGTACGGTGCGATTTGGAAATGATCAGTTTGCACCAATTCTTTGATATGGAGATCTGGTTTAATGAAACATCCCTATGAAATAGGTTTATTACGTCGAAGGGCTGAATCATAATTTATTCTCTGTCGGTCAATTTTGTGATGCGGATTTGGAAGTTGCTTTTTAGAAATCTTCATGTCATATTCGTGATTTAAAAGGTAATGATCTTCTCACTGGCTCTCGTGGAACAGATCTTTATTCAATCACTCTTTAAGAAACAACTTCTCTTAATCCAGTTAGCTTAATGGGCTAAAGCTTAATCGTCTCAAGCATGGTTATAGCATCGTCGTCTCTCACATTTGAACTTTGACACCATCAACTTGCTTTCAAAGAATGATATTATGAATGACCTTTCAAAAATGAAATTCATCAAAGATTATATTTGTTCTTCTTGTGAGATGGGTAAAGCCAAACGTAGTTCTTTCAAGACTAAAACTACCCCAAGATCAAAAGGATAGTTACACCTTCTACACATGGACTTATGTGGTCCAATACGGATAGAAAGTATTAATGGGAAGAAATATGTACTTGTAATTGTTGATGATTACTCCAGATACACATGGAGTCACTTCTTGAGATCTAAAGACGAAACACTAGAAGTTTTCATCGATTTCCTCAGAATGATTCAAAGAGGACTTCATGCTCAAATAAGAACAGTACGAGCTAACAAAGGAATGGAGTTTCTGAATAAGACTCTTCAAACATACTTTTCACAAGAAGGTATAGAACACCAAACGTCAATTTCTCGAACACCTGAACAGAACAGCGTTGTCGAAAGACAGAATCGTGCTCTGAAGCAATTTCAACGGCATGTTTTATTCAAAACTGTTCACTTGTAATCCCTCGACATGAGAAAACACCATACCATATAATCCATGGGAGAAAACCAATAGTTAAATTCTTTCATATATTTGGCTCCTTATGCTACATTATCAGAGATGGTGAGAATCTTGACAAGATGAAAGAAAAAGGTGATGCATGTATTTTTGTGGGGTATTCTACTCAGTCAAAAGGTTACAGAGTATACAACAAGAGAACAAGATCGATGGTCGAGACTATTCATGTTAATTGTGACAAGTTGCCTCAAATAGTGTCAGCTCACGACAGTTCTAGCCCCGTACCACAATGTCAGACTATGGCACTTTAACATAACAGTTTAAGTCCCGATCCTGAAATTCAAAAAAATGTTCCTATAGCAAGAGACAGTTACAAACTCACTTCCAGAGTTAGAAATGTTATTTGGTCTAATGTTCGATGAATATTTCAATGGAGCTACTCTAGTTGTGTCAAAGTATTTCGCTATTACTACTGCTGATCCAATAACCGTTGCTGCAGATTAAACTCAATTGAATATTAAAACACACTTGAACCTACATATCAAGCACCAACTATCATTGATAATGAGAATATCAATCAAGTAGAAAATGTAATGGTTGACGATGCTAAATTTATCAGCATTATCGGTACATAGGTACACAAAGTGGGAGAGCCATCCTCTCGCCATGTTGATCCGTAAAACATGAATTAATTCTATCAATGACATCCTTCTGAATACCATTAGACAAAAGACCATCCATTAGAACAAGTTCTTGGAAATCCTTCACAACATGTTAGAACAAGATGAAAACTAGACATAGATGGTGAAATATGTATGTTTGCACTCACCGTGAGTCGAGCAGAACCAAAGAACATCAAATAAGAAATGGTTGATCATGCTTGGATAGAAGCAATGCAGGAAGAACTTCATCAGTTTAAACAACTAGATGTTTGGTAATTAGTCGACAGATCATACTACAAAAATGTTATCAACTTGAAATGGCTATGGAAAAACAAATGTGATGAAGAGAACATTGTAATCCATAACAAAGCACGTCTTGTGGCTAAGGGATATCTTCAGGAAGAAGGAATAGACTTGGAAGAATCATTTTCACTAGTTGCTCAATTGGAAGCAGTCAGGATATTCATTATGTATGTTGCACACAAATCATTTCTTGTCCACTAGATGGACGTCAAGATAGCTTTTCATAACAGACCTCCGAAGGAAGAAGTGTACGTAAATCAACCAGATTGATTCATAGATCCACATCATCCAAGAGCGTGGTATGATGAACTCTCCATATTCTTGGTATCGAAAGGTTTTTCCAAAGGTTCTATTAATCCAACTCTGTTCATAACTAAACACGGGGAAGACATATTGCTTGTGCAGATTTACGTCGATGATATCATTTTTGGGTCCATGAACCCAAATCTTTCTAAAAAGTTTGAAAAACTAATGCACATCATGTTTGAAATGTATATAATAGGGGGTGAAATTCTTTATAGGACTTCAGCTTCACCAATCCCCACGTGCTATCTTTATTAACCAAATTAAGTATGCTCAAGTGATACATACAAAGCATGGTATAACTTTATGTAATAGCATTTGTACACCAATGGCTACTAAACCCCTAGATGCTTACTTGAGTGAAACTCCCATAGACCAAATGAAATATCATATCATGGTTGGGTCACTCATGTATTCAATAGCAAGTAGACCGGATATTGTACATGCAACATGTTAATGTGCACGTTATCAAGCGAGACCAACAGAATAGCACCTCAACGAGGTTAAATGAATCTTTTGGTACCTAAAGAATACCATTCACATGGGACTTTGGTTTCCAAAGAACACCGATTTTAAACTAACTACTTTTTAGACTCTAATCACGCAGGTTGTCTTAATACACGCAAAAGCACTTTCAGTGATATACGATTTCTAGGTGGTGATAAGCTAGTTAGTTGGTCGTCCAAGAAGCAAGATTGCACTTCTATGTCAATAGCCGAAGCCGAGTATGTCTCTCAATTTATGTGTTGTACTCAAGTCCTCTAGATGAGAACTCAGCCATAGATTATGGCTTTTACTTTGAATTTAATACCCATGTATCGTGACTCAAAGGCAGCCATAACTATCTTGTGTACATGGTTTAGCACTCTCGCACCAAGCACATTGATGTCAGATATCACTTTATCAAGGAACATGTTGAAGGGGGTATAGATGAATTATTATTTATCGAAACTGAATACCAGTTAGCTGACATGTTTACTAAAGCTCTGTAGCAAGATAGGTTTCAATACCTCGTTAAACTACTCGGTATGATATGTTTGACTCCAGCTAAGCTGGAGGCTCTAGCAAATGAATCTGCTTGATCTATCAAAGATCAAATTGTAAATATCTATAAAAACAAAATACAAAAATAGAAAATCTCTCAAAAACAAAATTGAAAATCAAAAAATTTCCAAAACACCAAAAAGAATCTTCTCGACATGTCTCTTAGAATTGATAATATTTACGTACCTACCAATGTCGATTAACATTGAAACGGGTGTGTAAATGAAGTTCGATCTAGAGTTTAAACATTTTAAAATATGTCATTTTAATTTTCTTGAAGGCTTACGTATATTTCAGTGCATAACCCGAACTTCAATGTAAGGAAAGTGTATCTTTAAAGATAATTTATCTAGTCAACGAGAAAGTTAATTTTCTCGGTCTTGAACTATTATACAAAACATTCAAAGATTT
>BQNB010134505.1:0-14412 GCA_026074375.1 Tanacetum coccineum | reverse complement strand
CCCAACCTGGTTGTGTGGGCTCGCTACGCCTTCTGGGCTAGGGGCCATGTAGCCACAAATTGCCGTTCCAAAAAAAAAACTTTTGAAGAAACTTAAAATCTTATCGTATCACGTTACTAGAGAATTTCATATGAAAGGTTTCATTTAAGTTTTCATTTTGACGAGTTTGCTGGTTTTACGATTTAAAGTGCCCTAGCTCCTCAAATGATACTACATGGCCTCTGGATTATGATAGCCCGAACAGCGATACAATATTTCCATAATTTAATAAATCAAAGATATACGTTAAACTTTATGAAGTTTTGAAACATAAACTATCACACTAAGACTTGACATATCACCCCAGGTTGCGTGACGAAGCCGTTACTTTCACTTGATATACTTTTGCCATCAATCAAATTTCCCTATACTGTTAAGGTGAGTTCATAGCCTCACTTTTAAATCTTCTATTTCATAAACCCGTGAGGGGGATACATGCTATAAACCATGAATACAAGTGTTTTCTAAATGTATGCTATCCTGATATATTATTGCATCTGTTGTCTAAGTCCCTTTATGCCAAAAGACCCCCACCATCATGGACCATTAATCACTTGCGAGTGAACGTGAATATTGTGAATAGGCCTATTGGGATTGACGAATCCCGTTTGTGTTAGCCGGATAGGTAACCAAACGCACTATATTTGAAACTCATAGTTATATGACAATTACCTACACGGGGGCCATTATCCTTATATATATCATTATTGATATATACACTAGTCAGTTTGAGTGCCATGAGCTTAGACACAATATGACTGTTTTCTATAATAATTGTACTCATTGTAATTATTACACTTATGGGTGTATAACAACGTAACCCACTCTTATGATGACTTGTATTCACACTGTTTACTATAAACCTATGAATTTCACTCAACCATTTTGTTGACCTTTTTAGCATGTTTATCTCAGGTAACTGAACATCTTATGACACGTAGTGGCACGGACTTGAAGATGGCTAAACTGTTATCATTCAAACTTTATGTTTCATGTAGATTTTGGGACCTCTGTTTGTAAAAACTCTGATGAAATAATGAATGATAACTTATCTTTTAAAAACGTCTCTTTTGAGTCGTTTTCTATGATTATGACTGTTGTACTATGAAATAATACCCCAGATTAGCTTCCGCTGCTCTTTGTCAAAAATGGGGGTGTTATACTACACCTGTTAAAATTAATGACTATCGCCCTATATCTTATTGTAATGTCTTGTTTAAATGCATTAGTAAGATTATATCAAATCGTATTAAAGAGGATCTTGGTGATTTGGTTAGTATTAATCAATCTGCGTTTGTCCTATGACGTCAAATTTTAGATAGTATCTTGCTTACGCAAGAGCTTATGCGGAATTACCATCGTAAACGAGGTCCTCTGAGATGTGCGTTCAAAGTTGACATTCAGAAGGCTTATGACACGGTTGATTGGGGATTCCTTAGATCCATTTTAGTAGGCTTTGGTTTTCATCCTACTATGGTAGAATGGATTATGATTTGCGTCTCTACTACATCCTATTCAGTTTGTGTTAATGGAGACATGTATGGATGGTTTAATCGTAAACGTGGCTTAAGATAATGTGACCCATTGTCCCATATTTATTTACATTAGTTATGGAGACTTTAACTCTTATCTTGCAGCGTAAAGTGCAAAACGCAGAAGACTTTCAGTACCATCATCTTTGTGAGCAACAACGTATCGTTAACCTATGTTTTGCAGATGACCTTTTCTTGTTTGCTAGGGGTCATCCAAATTCAGTTCGAACTATTATTGATGCTTTGGAGGAATTTAAAAATGTTTCGGGTCTGGTTCCAAGTATTCCTAAGAGTACTGCTTTCTTTTGTAATGTCCTGAATGCTTTGAAGGCTAATATCCTTAGTTCAATGCCGTTTGCTGAAGGTACGCTACCTGTTAAATACCTTGGTGTTCCTTTTATTTCTTCTAGGCTTTTGTATTGTGATTGTAAGGTTCTTGTTGAAAAGCTTGAAAGTCGGGTTAATGATTGGAGGAATAAGTTCCTATCACTTGCCGGTCGCCTTTAACTTGTGAGATCTGTCTTATCTTCCATGCATATTTATTGGGCTTTGGTTTTTATCCTTCCTGTTCGCATTATTCATGATTTGGAACAGCTCGTGAGGGGTTTCTTATGGTGCCAAGGGGAGATGAAGAAAGGTATGGCTAAAGTGGCTTGGGACACTGTTTGTTTGCCCCATCATGAAGGCAGATTGGGAATTCACAAATTGGACGACTTTAATGTTGCTCTTATGGCCACCCATGTATGGTGTATTCTGATTAATAAAGAGTCTTTATGGGTTCAATGTATTCATTCGTATAAGCTAAAGGGTAGGAGCTTTTGGGACGTTCCGTGCTTGGGGGATGTAAGTTGGGTTGGTGTAAGCTCCTTCAAATTCGGACTCGTATTCGACCTTTCATTTGGCATAAAATTAATAATGGGAGGTCTACTTCTATGTGGTTTGATAGATGGATTGATTTTTGCCCTCTTCGTGATATGCTTACAGTTAGAAACATTGTTTGTTCTGGCTTTTCTCTTTCAAATACGATTAGTGATCTTGTTTCTAATGGTGCTTGGAGATGGCCTCACGATTGGTCATCTAGATTTCCAAATATTGTTAATATTCATGTTCCAAATATTAATAACGAGTTAGATGATGTAATTGTTTGGCGTAATGTTCAAGGGGGTTTTCAACATTTCTTAGTTGCTGGGGCATGGGATTCTCTTTGATTGAGAGCTGATGTTGTTGATTGGTATCATGTAGTTTGGTTTCCTCATTGTATCCCCTCGCATGCTTTACATATGTGGCTCGTGATCAAGGAGAAGCTGAAGACTCAAGATAGGCTACGGCAATGGGATGTCAGTCCTAGTATCGACTTAAACCTGCTTAGATGCCCCTTGTGCGATATGGTTCCTGATTCTCACTCTCATTTGTTTTTGAATGTTCGTTTGCTTCTTATGTTTGGTTTCAGGTTCGTGCTTTTACTGGCATGTCTTCTGTGCCGCCTCGCCTTGTGGATGTCCTTGTGTTTCTGATTCCATCTAAGGGATCATCGATTTCCAACGTTATCTCTCAGATTGTTCTTGCTACTATGACTTATTGCTTATGGAATGAATGGAATTCAAGATTGTTTAAGAAGAAGAAGTCGACTGCGGATCAGATTGTGCAACTTATTACTTCTTTAGTGCGGATGAAGCTTGTTACTTTCAAGTTCAAGAAGATGTTTATCGGGTCTCGTTTGATGTTGGACCAATGGAATATTCCAAGCTCTTGTTTTGATCATGATAAGAGCCTAAGGGTTGTACTCTTTTTTCCTTATCCAAGGTTTTTCCCATTGGGTTTTTCTTGGTAAGGTTTTTTAAGGAGGCAGACTCTCCTGGATTGTCATCGCTCCTATTGTGTTGCTGCTTGTTTATGGGATGCTCGCTGGATTTCATGTTCTCATCTTGGTTCCTGTCTAACTTAGCTGGCCATATTATTTGTAATGTGTTTCTAGTCTTTGTTTGTATTTATGGCATGTCATAAACACTAGTTTATCAATTTGTTTATAACTTGAGGTTAATATGGTACTTCAGCTACATTCCATGTACTTAATTGCTTTTTTGGTTAATATATTTACCGGGGTAAAACCTTTTACCTAAAAAAAGAATGTTAGATTAGGCTATTAAATATAATCATATTTGCTATTTCAGGAGCCAGACCAGTTACACCCTTTATTCATTGTAGAGTAATATCGGCTTATGCGTGATTTACAAAGCAGATATGGAACGAAAGATGTGCGATTCAAGGTGAAATTGGATAGGAATGTGTGCAGGGCAAACATTAAATGGATTTGTTGAGGCATGCTATTTATTCCCTTTTTCATACGTCTTTTGCACTAATTATCGGATATTAGGCTCCGCAGCAACGCGCGAACGCCTAATACCTCGTTAGTTTACAAAACAAACCTGAAACTAATTATTAGAAAGTATCTGAAAACAACCAAAATCCAAAAAATAATATAAAATCATCTTAAATGTGAATATGCTCCCTTAACATCGCAACTTCAGCAACCATTAAAACACTGAATAAGATGATGGCTTATCTGTAACAACAAATGGCATTGACACAACACCTATTCAGTTTTACTTTCTCCAACCCTAATGCAATAAGAAACTAAAAGTTGAAAAAAACAAACATCACATAACTGTGTCCTAAAAGACGTCGAACAACAACTTCCACATCCTTTAGTACCAAATCTCTATTGTACGAAATCTCTTTTGTCAATAATTCTGAAAAAATGAAGAGCACACTAATTCTAGAAATCTCCCGCCCAACCTTATTATGTTAATTACACAAAAGTTTTACAAATCTCTCACAAAACCTTATTAGTCGAATATATTATTCTGATGATGAAAACAGGTGTTAAGTCGCAACTTAGTGGAAAACTCACTAACAGAAACAGTAGGAGCCGTGACAAAAACAATGCCGACTCAAACTCCACAATGTACTCAAGCCATCATTCTTTCTCCAACCACCCTTCTAATCAACGGCTTAACATCAGTATCGGCTCTAAAGCACTACTTGAACGAATGTTATATATAGTATAATAAAGTAACAAATGGTTGTGTACAAGGCTGTCAAAATCGCGAGTAAACTTATAAGATCGTACGATCTTATGTGTTTACTAGCCAAGATCGTGTAGTATCGGCATATGATCGCATCTGGGGTGGAATCGTATATAAGATCGTAGAATCGCACGTAAACTCGTAATATCGTCACTCGATCCGAGTTCACCTTTGTCTATTTTATGTTTTTCACTTTTTCTATCTTTTAAGACCATCTCACTTGCTTATGCTAAAAAATAAAGGGTAAAAGCTATAAAATACCTACGAACTTTCAAAATCGTCTCGACTTGACCAACGAACTAATTTTTGTCCTGACTAGACCAACGAACTTTCAAATATTGTTCCGATATCACCAATATCAAAAATTTTGACTGACAACGTGGCAGTTATCTTCCACGCTGGACCGGTTTTTTTATAAATTATCTAAACGATAGTCAATGTCATATTAGATTTTCACTTAATAAGTCAACCTATATTGTATAATAACTGTTAGGGTTACGAGTACACACACACACATACACACACTTTATTCACTTAAACAAATCCGCCCCAAATTCCTGTCCCTTTCATATGAACCCTAATACGAAATTACCAGATTATATACTCGTTATTGATAATTAATTGTTATGGCTAAAGGTAAAATTATTTAACCCTAACAGTTGTATCTTTAATTTAGTTTATAAAAAACCCTACTTTTTATTAAACCCTAATTTTTTTAATAACTATAATTGCAGGTCAACCAAAGAAGAAGAAAGCAAAGAAGGATGTGTTCACTGTCTATTTCAACTACGATGGTATTTTTACTTCATTCCCTTTGAAATACAGTCAGGGTCATATGAAAGAGTTGAATGATACCAATTTCGATGAAATGTCATATGAGCATCTAAAAGAAATTGCTTTAAGGTTAATTCCACATGCTTGTTTTGAAAAGATTTATTATTATCACATTGGTGCAAAGTTAAGTTTAGGTGTTAGAGAACTTAAGTGAACCAAAGATATTGCTGATATGTTGAAGGTTGGTTATGATAATAGAAATGAGATAGATATGTATGTTGAACACTTTGGGCATGATATCATGGAATTGGCTGAGTTAGAAAGAAATGAGGAACAAAACCATAATAGTATAGAATCTAGTGATGATGAGTATTATGGTAGTGATGATTGTGAAGAAATAGAAAATGTAGACTTTTAGACTGAGGGTGAAAGTGTTGTGATTAAGAACATTAGTACACATGACCCATTCCTGAATAAGCTATGTAGTGCTAGGATTATGTTTAGAGGTACTGCTAAACATCATGAAACTGAAACACCACTAGTTGATCCTGATGAGAATCAAATAGATTATGTGAATAAGGTCCAAAGCGGTGTACTTTATCCCGCATTTGACTCTGACATCCCTTGGGATAAGATGGAACCAACACTAGGCATGAGATATGAGACTCCACATCAGTTAAAGTTGGCATTGGCAAACTATGGTGTAGCCCATGGTTATCAGTTATGGTACATGAAAAATGACTGGAGAGAGGTGTTGGTTTATTGTGGTAGAAATGTGGAAGATGTGCAGGTAAACCAACGACCGATTACTTCAACTCCGCAATCCTACGCAACCAGGACATGGTTTGTTGTATTTCTTAGCTATGCATATGATCACTAAGCCTAAGACAAACCTTATATAGGCAAAATCCTACTATGAATGCAAGTTGCTACACACCCCACTGTGACTGCCACTAACCTATGCTTTTTAATTGTGCAGACACAGTATGCACCTCTTTCCATAGTGTGCGGATAAAACACATTCATGTCATAAAAAACAATTCATAACATAAAGGGTAGTTGATTACATAAGTCTTCACATACATTTCATTACAATTAACATTCACAAAAGATAAGCTATGTTATAGCTTTTACCCCTACTTCATTAGATAAACAACAAACACTAGAGCTGAAAATAACATGAAAATTATCTTCTAGAACCTTGCATTCTTTTGGGTTTGTGATAATTCAGCTTGTAGGCCAGCAAACTCATCTTGGAGGATAATCAATTGTTCATGGCTTGTTAACTCAGTAGCAATGTCTTGGATTTGATGTGGATTAAGCTGTCCATACATTCCATACAAATGCCCCCTATACCAAGCGTTATCCAACTCTAGATCATACCAGTAAAACTTCTTACACTTCTTGACTTTTCTAAAGATTAAACATTAGTAAACAACAATGCAAGTGGCATAAGTTGAATAAAACAACAAAAAACAAAAAAATCATACGTATCGGTTGGGGCAAACAAGAAAACATCTACATGGATTTGTGGGAGTCCATGATGTGAGTTCAATCAATGGGAGCTTGCATTTGCACTCTGCAAGGATGAGTTCTTGATAATTAATTGCATCCATCTTTCAATTTTGGAGTTTGAAGGTGTTAGGGTTTGACTGCTTGATTTGGGGATCGGGATAAATATAAACTTATTGAATTTCGGGTTATAACGGTAATATATAAAGGGTATTGGGTACAAACGGGCCGGATAATAAAGATTCGGGTTAATGAGGTGGATAAGTAGCCACGCTGAAAATGGAATTAACTGATTTTGTAAAAAACAATGACGTGGAAATGTAGCCGGTCATATTGTCACATAACAAACAAGTTCGTTGGTCTAGTCAGGACGAAAATTAGTTCGTTGGTCAAGTCCGGGACGATTTTGAAAGTTCATAGGTATTTTATGGCTTTTACCCAAAAATAAACGAGCAATGTCTAATAATTCAACCACTGATGTTTCATTTTCTAAATAGATTATAGTTTATACCTAGTTTTCTACACTACTTTTTCCCGAATCAAAATTCCAATTAACAAACTACCTGTCTTATTCTCATGATCTAATCACTCGAAGCAAATATTTTCTTACATAATTGATATTTTTTCTTGATACTTTAATCTCATAGTTTCAAGTTTGAACCACATAATTAGTGAAAATAGTGTCATTGTTAGTTTGTTACAATTACAAAAGTCTTGAATCCCTTGATAGTTACTTGATACAGTAAAACTAAAAGTCCAGTGTTCAATACTTCAATAGTTCAATTTACTTTACTTCAGTGTGATAAAACTAAATAAAAGGTATTTTTGGAATACAACTTATGAAACGTTTGTTTACTTGAAATCATGTAGATGACTATACTTTTAAGTGCCCATATTAGAGTAAAATATGCAAATAAGTAGTATTATGACTATTATCGAAAGTTCAAAACACTTCAAACTTTACGGTGAGTGCTTATCCGCTTATAAATAAGCTTTTGATTAGAACCAGTTCGACATAATTTGTTGTTATCTTTAATATAAAAATGTAAATTTTGAAGAGTGATAACAAAATCATTATTTTACTCTTACATGCGTTTATTATCTTCATGTCTACAAAGCTCGTCTTTTTATTGTATTTTATTTTTACTTTGGTGTTTCATATTTGATTTTTTTTAGCAAAATGTTATTTTACATGATACATGAAAGCACATTAAAATACAATTTACATAGTAGTGGAAGGTAAACGCGCAACAAGCTGCGTCGCAAGCCCTTTTTGAATTGTAAAACTTATTCTTCTAAAAATAATATTTGTGGATTTGGGAGTCATAACATTACTATGTATGACTCGTTGAACTCAGTTGAGGAACTCCACCGCCTCGGGTGCAAGGAAACCAAAGATATCGAACGCGAAAGGAACAAACACGTGTTTTGTCACTTTGCACGAAACGGCTTTCAAAGTAGTCTGTCCTACTGTAAAACCCCGACTACTCAAACACACGAGAGGAGAAACCCCGATCAGGTCGACACACACATGTTTCCCTCCAATCCATCCAAAAATCAAAATGTCAGCTGATCTTTGACATTTTTAAGAGACTATTATATGAATTTATTTTTAATATTGAGTAGAAATGAAAATAATTTGACTCGTTTATTATTTGTTTAAAAAACATTGACAATTGGTAGGATTTTGGTAGGTAAGTGAGAAATGCACCACATGAAATGAAAATAAAAAAAGAAAGAAAACATAGAAAATCTATTGCGATTTTTACGTAAATAACCCGTTGGGGAATGTGTTATCTCGCAGAGACCCAGCAGGCATGGGTTTTCCAAATTAACTTTTTCAATCGCGCAACATGTATAGTGATCGACGTGAATGACACGTGTCGGATTCTGGTTGATTGTTTTTAATTAACGAAAAAAAATTGTTGATCGCGCAACTATAATAGCGATTAACTTTTAATTTTTTTTTCCGCATGTATCTGAGCACTTATATGGTTTTGTTTAATTTAGTGTATTTTTAGGGTTTATGTTTTGCAAAATCTTTATTCTGTCTATCTTTGCGCTTGTTTTGCATACTGATACGTTGTTTCAAAAAAAAATTATTTCCTCAATTGAGTTGTCTTTGATGAACTCTACATAGTGAAGTAATCTTTTTATAAAATAGTTTTAGTTGGCATAAGATATGATGTTGCAAAGTGTGTAAGTTGGGTTTTTTAAAAGTATTTTTAGGTTATTTGTTTTGGAAAAACATTATTCCGTCTATCTTCGCATGTTTGTGCATACCAATACATTGTTTTTAATTTTTTTTTATTTGCTCATTTGTGTTGTCTTTGATGAGCTCTACACATTGAAGTAAATTTTATTAAAATTTGTTTTAATATGCATAAGATATGATGTTGCAAAGCGTGTCAGTTGGGTTTTTTTGTATAACTATATTTTAGTTATAATAAAAATACTTTTGTTTTGTACAATTCTATAACTATATTTTATTAATTTGAAAAGTTATAAATGAAAGCTTAAAATTAACAATAGTCATTAAAAACATTACAACATGATAACCAGTAGATATCTAGAAGAGTACATGGCCAACCTTATTTAGACGATTTGAAAACATAAAAACAACGACATACATGGTTAGCAAAGTGGTGTTAAGCAATAATACTTTTACATGTCTCTGTAGTTCGCCATCAGTTGTCTCTTTTCTTCCATGCTCCTTAGTAACTCATCCCTCACGCTTTTTAGGTATGTTGCCTTTTTCATGTCAGCCCTTGTCATGCATCCTAGGGCGTACTTACCATAGTCGATAAGTGGGTGATCTTGCAATACCATCAGATTGTTAATTTCTACCCTATGATATGTCAGCAAAGCGATGCATCAAGTCTAATATTTGTTGCTCCAAAATAGCTTCCTCATTATGTGCTTCTTGTAGTTATGCTAACTTTTGCTAGTGAGTGGGTTCAATTGAACCCTCTCATCAGTCTAATATTTGTTGCTCCAAAATAGCTTCCTCATTAATAGCTTCCTCATTAGAATCAGACCAATGATAGTGAGAATAATACGAAGAAGGCTGGTCCGTCATTACATGGTTTGGCTGCGCGTGTGAGGAATATTGATGGGAAAGTGTTAATGAATGATGGAAAGCTGATTGATGGAAAAGATGCTGGTGAGGTTAGGAAGCTAGTTAGGGGAGCTCCAATAACGGATGCTGCTGCTATTAAACTTTTGAAATCAATCCTTAAGAAGGTTAATACAGAATTGACGGGTGCAATCAGTTCTAAGGCTAATACTGCAATTGACGAGCATTCTGCTCCAAATAGTACAACTCCTATAACAAAGTCTTTTATTGAGGTTGTAAGCCCTAATTCTGTGGAAAAACAAGATGGGAGAGAGGTGCCTAGTCAATCTGAATCTGGTACTTAAGACGCTCCCGTTGTTAACAAAAAGGTAAACTTTAGAACCCTTGTTAATGTGGAGCATGTTGCTGATAATGATACGGTGCTCCCTAAGGCAGCCAATGAAGGTGTAATGTCCAGGTATGCTAATACTCTTGTGGGGTATTTTGTCGGTAAAAGTTTGGCATTCCAAATAGTTTAAAATTATGTTAACAATACATGGGCAAAGTTTGGTTTGTCGAAGCTTATGAAGACGGATAATGGGGTATTCTTATTTAAATTTGACACTAAAAGTGGTATGGATCAAGTGATTGAACGAGGTCCACGGTTGATTCGCAATACGCCTCTTATTCTTACTAATTGGACACCTAATGTTTCGTTGAAACCTGGTGTGGTAACCAAGGTGCCGGTTTGGGTAAAATTATACAATGTTCCCGTGGTTGCATATTCGGAGGACGGGCTGAGCTTGATTGCTACACAAATTGGGAAACCAATTATGTTGGACGCATTTACAAGCTCTATGTGTGTAGACTCATGGGGTCGGATTAGCTTCGCGCGTGCTCTTATTGAGATTGATGTTAATTCAGATTTAAAGAAAGAGGTTAAGATGGCCATTCCGGTTGATGAGGATGATAGGAGTGGTTATATTAGTGAGGTGATCCGTGTAGAATACGAATGGAAGCCACCACATTGTTTGGATTGCAAAATATTTGGACATAATTCTGAAGTGTCCTAATAAGGTAATTGTTACGGATGATAATGTTGATAATATGGCACAAAACAATGATGGTTTTACCGAGGCGGTAAGTAGGAAAAACAAAGGGAAAAAGGTTGTTAACCAACAGCCCAAAAATTCGATTGCGGGTTTGCGATTTCATAAGCCTAAATCAACGTTTTATTAATAAGAAGGCTAATGATAAGCAAGATAAGAAGAAACCGGCTGATGTGAAGGCTTCTTCATCACATGCATGTGGTGATAAAAGTACTCCGATATCTAATGCTTTTTCGATGTTAAATTCGGAGGAGGGGGTTGAATGTGGGGATATGTTTCCTATAAATGATGCAGGGTCGGCTTAGAATGATGGGGGTGTACAAAACCCTAGTTTAGGTACGGAGGAAGCTGTTGTTGAGTGTGAAAAGGACAACTTGTGGTCCAAGTTTAAAGCGGCTAAGGAAGCATCAAAGAGTAACCCTAGATCTACGTCGGACTTCGAGGAGGAATTTGATGACGATGAAGTGTATTTTCCAAATGAGGAATATGCATCTGGTATGGGTGGTGGTTTCTCTTTAGAGGAAGATGATTTTGATTGTTATGATGGATATGAGGCTCAGGTTTTTGATATGTCTGGTTATGATATCCGTTTAAATAGTCGTCGTAGGAAATATTTGTTTTTATTTCCTTGTTTTTTCATAAGAGTGGCATGTCATTCTTATGTAGTGGCTTTGTTATTAGCTAATTTTGTTGCTTGTTAGTGCCTATGTAACGGGCTGGGTTGTAGGGCTTCACCTACAATTTTTGTACTTAAATGTCTTTTTGGTGTAATACATTTTACCGGGGAAACCCTTAATCCCAAAAAAAATGTTGCAGTTAAAAGCATGTGTGTGTCAAATGTATTATGTGATAAGTGTTGTAAAATGTTCGGTGATAAATAGCATTGTCATTGAGTAGTCTTATTTGATGTAGTATGAATAACAAGCAATTAATTCACATAATCTATTGAAAGACGGATACATAGCAAATAAACCACATATAATCTAGTAGATTGTCAACCTTATTTATCCAACTTTGAAAAAAAAACAACAAACAACAACAACACACATGGTTGGCCTTGTGGTCTTCAGCAACATCACTCTAGAATCTATATTTCCATGTAGTTGTTAATGAAGTTTTGCTTTGCAGAAATGCTTCTCAACAATTCTTGTCTTGTTCTGATTATGTTGTTGGTGGTACAGATATCCGCTTCATGTGCCATTAGTAGAGCATGTAATCCATAGCTATTAAGGCTCATTGTAGGCATACTTTACAACATTGTTATTTGTACCTCACGAATACTTATTTTCTCAGAATAACGAGTTAAGTTGCACAACAACTGATGTGCAAGTGTTCTCTTAGCTTCAAGCTCCCTTTGTAGTTTTAAAACAATTGAATTACGTGCTTCATTTGCTAAATAAGCCATATAGTTTGTTAGTGGAAAGAAGAAGTGTGTGTGAGAGAGACAACAGTCTATTGAAGATGATAGCATAGTTGATATAGGGGAAATAGTATGGACAGTCTTTATCAATAGACTGAAATAGTCAAAAAGGCTGACAATTCATGTGATACATATCGTACATTTATAAGAGATGATAGACATTTTCATGGATTAGTCTTTAACAACTGTCATTGACTTGTTTTATTGAGATCGGTACTTAATTATTCAATTGAAAGACACTGTTAATACATATTCAGTTACATGAATATTAGTACATACGATTCTTCAAATGTTGACGTTGAACTGTTTTTTGTTTTTTTGTTTCTGCATTTGATGTAGATAGCTAAGTGATTCTTGTTGTTGTATTTTTGTTTCTTCTAAACTTATACCTTCGAATGATTCTTCCAAAGAGCCATTGTTGGAAATTAGCAGCGAGCTTAGATCTATCTTTGGACATGATACCTTGGTTTCCTCGTCTTCAAAGTGTTCTTGTTCCGCCCATTCAACCATTTGATTGAAAGTGTAATCATTTTGTGTTACCTTCCTTTTATCGCCTTCACTTCACTTGTGTAGTTGGTTATGGCATGGTTCATCATTTCTGCCAAGCTAGCATTTGGGAAAATATATTTGGCTATAATAAAACCGACACCTAGGTGGTCAATGTAAATTTCCAATTTGTAATGCGTTGAAGATATATCAAACATGACATGCATACCATAGTTGTTTCTAAGTTTGACGGTTATTGAAAATCCATTGTGCTACATTTTATAATAAAGAGCATGAATCTTTGTACCAAAAATATTTAACAAATATTGTTTCAGGTCTTCTAGTTTCATTCTTGGAATGTTGATGTTCATTGTTCCACCGTTGACGTACATCGTGTTATTTGTGTCATCGAGCACCAATTGACCATTATTGTGAACCACAAAATTGAAAATGATTTGTGTGTAGGGTGTATTAGGTTTTGTTTTATTAATAAAACCTTGTTCACCAAGTAATTCATAGTAATCGAATTTTTTAATCTTTCTTTTCTTCATTTGATGTAGATAGCTGAGTGATTCTTCTAGTTGTTTTTTGGTTTCTTCAGAAATGATACCTGTAAATGATTCTTCCAAAGAGCCATCGTTTGGAATCAACACCGTGCTTAAATCTATAGGTTTATGAGGAACGAAAATCTGAAGCTTCCCATCAACTTTTGCAATGTCATACATAACATTAGTATGATAATCATTCTTAATTTGTTTCATACCAGATAACGTGTAGTTTGGTGGCAATGTGTAATAAATAGTAGTGAATCGTCTCGGTATTTTCCATTCATTCAAAGAACGTGAATATTCAGTACTGAACCATCTTGGTAGGTTAGGGGTTAAGTTTAAATTCTCCGTTGTGGTTTACGTCAAACTCGAAAGTAGTATTTGAAGACGTCGACATTTTTTTTTGGGAAGGACCCCTCTTTCCCGGTTGTTCAAAATTATGTTTCGAACACATGGAGTAAATTTGGATTTGAAAAGATTACAAGGAATGATAACGGTGTTTACTTGTTTAAGTTTGCATCTAAAGCTGGATTAGAACAAGTGTTAGAAAGTGGCCCGTGGATGATCCGTAAGTCTCTTATTATTCTTAACAAATGGTGTTCTAGTGTGTCTTTGAAAAAGGGAGAGGTCACTAAAGTCCTAGTTTGGGTAAAATTATATAATGTGCCTGTTCTAGCTTACTCTGATGATGGTTTGAACTTGATTGCTACTCAAGTTGGTAAACCGGTTATGTTGGACGCGTTTACTAGCTCTATGTGTGTTGAATCATGGGGTAGAATCAGTTTTGCTCGTGCTCTCATTGAGATTAGTTCAGCCTCTACATTGAAGAAGGAGGTTATTATGGCTATCCC
>BQNB010134503.1:0-18304 GCA_026074375.1 Tanacetum coccineum | reverse complement strand
AAGAACGAGGCTTGAACTGTGTTGTTTAAACGTCATTTAAACATTGACGAACGGGGCCTAAAGTGTTATTTCTAGCAGACACCATTTGTCGTTGTGGTGCGAGGTCTGAACTGTTGTGATCAGACATCATTTGATGAAGAACGAGCCTTGAATTGCGTTGTTCAAACGTCATTTGAACATTGAGGAACGGGGCCTAAAGTGTTATTTTCAGCAGACACCATTTGACATTGACGACCGAGGCTTGAACTGCTGTGTTCAAACGTCATTTGAACATTGAGGAACGGGGCCTAAAGTGTTATTTTCAGCAGACACCATTTGACATTGACGACCGAGGCTTGAACTGCTGTGTTCAAACGCCATATGTTGATCATTAGATCAAAATTCCTTGAAGCCCTGTCTTTTGAGATATATGTCTTTTCCGCAACCAAACTCTGAGTCCTTCCTTTATAGGATTGAACGATGTACCTGTACTTAAGAGAGTACATGCACTAACATCAAGAGCTTGTTCACTTTCACATTGGTTAGTGATATCTTCTTTTGAACCATTTGGGGGTTCACTGTCAACCTTTGTTGTGCTAGAGGTGAATATCTTTCCGGTTGGAACCCATCTAAGATAAACAGTCTTAGGAATTCTACCCTTTGGTTGCCACCTAAGACAAGATCTAGGACTTGTTGTTTTCTCATGCACAGTAGAAGTCCTTTTTATTAAAAACATGTCCTGTTGGGATCTGTCTATTTGGTTTCGTTGCAACCCTTATTTTCTCTATGGGTTTGTTTCTGTTCGTTGTCTTATTGGATGGAACCTTAGCACGCGAGTTGACTTCTTTTAGGAATTTTATTACACAAGCGTCATGATTGGCATTAAAGACACATTTCTGACATGTCGAACAAACAAAATGTTTGGAGTCAGAAAAATTTCTAGAGTTCTTAGAGTGTTCTTGTATCTTTTTCTTAGCCTCTTCCAGTTAGTGATTATGAACTATGTCATTTGAGTTATACCTAGATGAGCTAGGTGCAATCATGTAATGAGGTTTTGCATGGGCAGATTCTCTTCTCTTAGGTAGATAATGTATAGTGACTAGTTTTGACAAGTCGTTGTTCACATCAACTTGGGAGGCAAACTGTGGTTTTGAAATTTTAAGTCGTTCAGACTTAAACGCAGTAAGTTGTCTAACAACTGATTGGTTTCTGTGTGGTTGTAAAACTGGTTTCCCCAAGATTGATGGTTTTGCAAACTTAGTATTCACACTATTTCCTGTTTGTTTCCTTAACTCCTTTTTTAATGCTGCAATTGCAAACCCTTTTTTCTTAATCTGAGCTAGTACATCAACATTTTCATTAGACTTTTTGTTCAGTTGTGCCATTAAAGAGTCATTATGATCTCTGGTCTGAACTCGTGTCCTTTTGATAGAATCAAAAAGATCTTTGTAAGTCTGTTTCAAGTGCTCTTTTTCTTTATGTAACTGCTCATTCTCTGCAAGAAATTTAGCCACACTATGTTCCATTCGATGTTTATTGTTTCAGTTACATCGATGTCATTTTTAACTTTGGCTTCATTACTTTTCTCTTTTAAAAATTAACTCAGTTGCCTTGATTTTAAAACATTGTTTTTCGTTTGTAGTTCAAGATTAATACAATGTGCTTTGAGTTTTGCAAAATCTTTTTGACACTGGACAACAGTCTTTTTTAGACAAACATTTTCAGACTCGAGTAATTGATTTGAGAGTTTAGTTGTCCTGTTATCAGTTAATTTAGCAGGCAAAGGACGTGTGTCATAACATTGATCAACATTCTGGTCAACCTCTCCTTCATTATTGGATTTAGGTTGCTCAGTATACTGTTGTCCTGTAGCAGATACATTATCATCAGCAGTTATTTGTACCTCAGCCTTTGGCTCTTCATTATATATGGGTCTGATATCTGCATCATCAACTTGTGCATCATTCCCTGATCTGCTGCTTGTATCCTGCTCTTGTGATTCTGTCCCATTGCTTTTAATGATAACTGAACTAACATCCAATTCTTTACTCGTATCAACCTTTTCCATTGTCGTCTGTGTCTGTCTTTCAGTCACCCAGTGCTCTTTCATCAATCGACTTTTTGACATATTCCATGAATTGGACCAGTGTCTCACGGAATTCTGGAATATCAAGTTGAGTGTATTGTAGAAAGTAGTTGCGTGTCATTACAATATATTCATCATTCAAATAAATCTTTGACTTGATGAACATCTGAAACTGTGTCTCGAGAACTTTAAAAGAAGCCATGGATCCAATCTCTTGAAATTCGTTGTTATCAAGTTGCTTTTGAAGTTGATCCATGTTTAGGAACATCGTGCCAGTAAAAATCTCAAAGTCTTGACCAAAGAATGTTGCAAACGCGCGTCCGAATCCATTCTCGGTTAGACTTCCTTTTCAGTCGTTGTTTGAAAGACGCTTGAGGTGTGAATGAAGTCGTTGAAAAGATACCATGCAACTTTATTTTGATTTGTCTTAAATTAGTTGTATTTGTTGTATTTCCGAATTTGAACACGAAGATAAGGTATCTTTCTTTTCCATTTTATCGTGAATTGAAGTGAAAATGATTTGTTAGATCTTAAGTGGATGTGATGTGATGTGATGTTGTGGTTATGTGTGCAATTAACGTTCACGGTATTTTACACGTCTATGATTTAAACAAATAAAAATTTAAAGGGATTTTACAAAATCAATAGAAAACCGTAAATGTATAATCGTTTGTTGTTAATGGTTTGTTTGTTGTTAGATTAATCCGTTAAGTCCTTGATTATGGTTTGATTTCATGATTTGTTACGTTTGATTAAGTGTCGTTTTATAGTTCAATGTCCGTTTTGTCCAAGGTGAAATTTACTTAAAATAATAAGCAAACCGCCGCCAATAACCTAAGCAAACCGCCTCTTAAATTAGCACCAAACCGCTGCCAAAATCCTAAGCAAACCGCCACAAAACATAACCAAACCGCCGTTTAACTTAGTAACTCGCTGCTTAGTTTTTTTCACTTAAATCGCCGGCCTTATGTGGTAACTCGCCATGGAATCTGTTAACTCGCTGCTTGTTTTGACCAATTCGCTGCCTAAACTAAACCAACTCGCTGCCTAGATTTTTTTCTTCAAACCGCTGCCAAAATTACTTTAGCAAACCGCTGTGTATACTGGTAACTCACCGTTTAGTAATTGTAACTCGCCGCCTTGTTTTTACTAACTCGCCGTGGATAAGATATTCAAATCACCGTATATAGAGCAACTCGCCATCCAAAATAGGTAAACCGTCGGTTGTTTTGTTGATTAAAATAATCAACTCGCCTTTGACTTTTTCCTAAATTTCCAGATCTTGTCCCCTATTTGGTCAAACCACCGGGTAGAAAACAATACTATAACTAAACCTCCACGAAGAACACTAGGTCGAATTGAGCCAATTAATACCAAATAAGCTTTTTAACCACGAACTTAAGCTAGAAACATGCCACACTAGGATGGCTTATTAAGATTAAGTTTCCAATAACATCAATTTCTTCGTGGATCATTAAAAATGAAGCAACTCTCCACGAAGAACACCAAACTTTTAAAGCTTATTTTTCGAACTCGGAGCTTGTATAACATACGAAACTGATACAACCTAGCCTCTTTGATGTGTAGAACAAGAGAAGATCAAGATTAACAAACCAATAGACCCAAAAAAAAATTGAGCCGTGGGTATTTTTTCACAAAATAAGCCACGAATTTTGATCTTGTTTAGCCACACGAATCAACCACGAATCCACATGTAGCTCTGATGCCAATTGTAGGATCCCGTTAACACTTCATAACATATATATCATATACGAATTTGATCTAGAAAAGAGAAAGATAGTGAGTTGTTTGGTAGAGAGAGAAAGAATAGAGAGAGAGATGAGAGAAAATAGGAAAAGGAAAATTATTTTAGAATGAAACAACTACTTACTTTTCCTAGGAGGAAAAGTTATATATATACCCCGACACATTAAGTGACGCGCGGGATATATAACTAGGACTCGGGCTCGGGTTTTGCTAGGGATTAAACCCGAAACATATACAATATTAGATTAACTATCGAGCCCGATTCCCGATATTATACTATTACAAGATTAACTAATTAAATAACCGAGACTCGTACACGTAATGAACGAACTTCCAGTTTGGCTCAATATTTTAAGGCTAACACTATTGTTATAATGTTTGTTTCCTGTTAGATTATGGTTGTGTTAGATATCCTTTGACTATCGTGTACCCCTTAGTTTTGGTTGTATTACGGGTGGTTTAGATCATGTTAATCTTGTTATTAGATTACTAATTGAACATGGAATTAGCAGCAGTACTAGGGTAGGTTTGGAACCTTATCCCTAGTGTAGTAACTAACCAGGTTACCGCCTCTATCACCTAATATACTTAAAAAGCACATGAACTATTTCATAGTGGGTTAATAATCTGTATAGGTTATTAGACTAGTTCTTGGGATAGTTAGGATTAATCACTATGACCTGGTTGTCCTATCTTCGTGACTTTTGGGGGATTGTAACAACCCATGTTTTAGGCAGACGTTTATCCTAAGCCACGATTTATTTTCTATTTGTGAATTAGGAATAATTAGTTTATTTTCGTCATTTTTGGCCGTCTCGTCAAAAATCATCGTTTTTAGGCTATGTCGCAAGTCATGTTTAAGATTTTATTTAATTACGCGGGATAGAAGTTTTAACGTCTCATATTTTTATTCCAGAAGCTAATTATTTTATTTTAGTATTTTACGACCCTTCTCCCGCGTTTTAGCCAAAACCGGGTCGAAAGTCTTGTTTTTACGTAATCTAGCGTTTTATTAAAGGTTTTAACCAAATTTAATTTGACGGAAGAAAAATAATACAAAACCAAACACCCAAGCCATTTTGGCCGGTTATAAACTTAAAACAAACACCCTTGGGACTTTATTTTTCATATTTTGCAAAAGTTAAGGACCTATTGTGTCAATTGACCAATGTTTTCCCCTATAAATACAAAACATACACACACTTATTCATTTTTATCAAAAATTGTCACACACTCTCTCCTCGCCTCTCCTTTGCGTTCGACGAGCACCACCACCACAAAAACCGTTGTGGAGAATCGTTTAAGCTCCTAGGCCCGCAATGATCAGAGTTGGCATATACTATAGTTCTATGTCGGTCCCCTTAGGAATACCATAATCCTAAGTGGCGTAGTGCCTTTACTATATTAGGAAAGATACACGCTTACCACTTCAAGGTGAGAGGTTTTGGAGCCACTTAGAAGCGGGAAAGAAAGGCAAACACTAACATGATATCGGGCCTACTTGCCGAGTTAGTGTATAATATACTACCTATCATCCACGATACTTGGCTACTATCTAGACCAGACTCACACTCTTCCATCTTTTCATGAAGTTTTAGTATCCGGAGGACATAGGGGTTTTTCATTGGTTTCCACGTGACTCCAAACTCATACATAATTCCTTGAAGTATAAGTAGACCTCAATCTCTTGACAAAATCCTCATCTAAATGAGATACTGAGTACTACAACATAACTCCTTTAAGTGATAGAAAATGTGCGCATTGAGCACCAAAAGTTTGTAGATCACATATTGCTAGATTTGACAAGTCTTTGTCAACATCGGTTTTAAGCTCGAACAAGTTATCTTCAAAGTCATTATCCAACCTTGACTTTAAGATATGATAAGAACACGTACTTGTGAAAATTCCACTTCAACTCCAAATAAGTGATAAACAATTGTCTTTGTAATCAATTCAAGCAATTAATCCCAAAAATAATAGCCTTTTCTATCCGAGATATTCTGATCCAATCGAAGATCCAAGCTGTGTGTTATCCGATATCGAACAATGCTAGCAATAGTAATTCATTTACCCCGAGCAGTAGTAACTACTTTTACCTTAGCAGTAGTAACTAACTGCTTTTATTACCCTAGCAGTAGAAACTTAATACTGGCAGCATTAAGTTACATTGGTAATATTAACTTTGTTTTAGTAGCAGTAGTAACTCCACCTTTATAAGTATCAATAGCAGTAGTAACTAACTTAACTCTTAACAATAGTAACTAACTACTTTAACTTCTTGAATTACCACTGCTTTTCTCATATAATGTATAACAAAAAAATAAACTTGCCTTATCTTCTTCCCTTGTTTTGATGAACGCTGAGTGGTTCCTTCCTTACTTTAATACTGAGATTTCAGTTTCTTAAACCTGAGCGAGTCAACTAATACACTAGGAACCACAATCACCTGTCTTCCTTTGCTTTTTGTACTAAAACTATGCTGTTGTCTTCTTCAAAATATGACTCTTGGTTATTTAACATCAGTGAAACCCTCAGAAATATTGACCTCCCTTCCAATGAGTTGCACGAATCCATTCCAAACAGAGTTGCCGTTGTGAACACTAAAAATCAGATCGTTTATAGTACAATTATTGCTTTGAATCCCCTTGCTGCTGAAACATTGTTACTACAATCCGATCATCAATAAACCTTCAATTCTTCAAAACCTTGTCGCGACTTGTAGCAGTTTTAACCAAAATCCAAAAAATGTTAGGGTTTTGTTTGTTGTTTTAAGAATAGCGAAACAAGCACAAACAAACAATCACAATAACTTCCAAAAAGCACGATTAGCAACAGCAAAAGATATAGATGAAACCCTGATAAAGATAACGAAAAAGATAGGGTACTTTTCTGCTTTACTGAATTTGCAGAAAACCCTAATATCACCGACTTTACCTTTTTACCAAAAATCAGAAACTCGAAACAATTTTGATTGAAAAACCTTGTAGATCCTAGATCAAGAGCTACATGGCTCTGATACCAATTGTGGAGAATCGTTTAAGCTCCTTGGATCAAAAATAATAAAGTATTGACACGCAGCGGAAATAAAGAACAATATTATTTTCACAAGGTTTTACATTCATACAAGCCCCAATTCTATTTGATCATGATAGAACATGTTACCTAACTATAACAGGGATCAAAGACACTTTGATCTTAGGGCTAAAACGATCTTAAGTGGTGAGATTGTTAGTGTTTTCCTAAAACATGATTAAAACACCTTTAAAACACACACATAAACAATGTCTAAGGATCTCTTTATATAGAGAGTTCATAATACTTACAAAGAAATCTAATTGTATTAGGAAACTAAATCTTTTCCTAATCTTTGATCTTTATCTTTTAAGGAAGTCTTCTAGAATCGTCCATCCTTTGTAGAATTCCATATTGTCGACTTTGATCCTTTTGTTTAATTCTTTATCCTTTTGAGCAAGTTCTTTTGTATCATCAAATCAATAATTCCCAACAACCGTCATCGGCTTGCATGCATTGCGATCCGAATACATTTTCTTCAGCCCTACACTAAACTAAACTCATCCCACTAAGAAAATATAACATGCATTGAGTATTTTCAAGATTTTGATTTGAGCTTGTTCATGGGTTTTTGATTGAAAATCAAGTTGGGTTAAACTAGATCTAAGCATTTTAGAAGATTTGGGTTGTTAAAAAGATTAAGAAATGGTTGTTCTGGATTGTTGTTGGTTTCGGCTAGGATCAAAACAAAGGAATGAGTTCATGTTTGATTTAGATCTCGTTCATATTTTTTGTTGTAATTATTCTTGAGTTATATTCAATAATGTTTTTGTGTTATTTTCTATATTTGAAGTTGCATATTATGGACCCACACATGCATGGGTTAGATTAGGTGATTAAAGCATTTGGATGATTGAAATATATTTAGATGACGGAGATATGTTAGATTAAGGGTATTGTGAAGTTGTGGCGAAGTAAAAATCGTGTTTTACGGTGTTTCGGATTGGGTAAATTCAAGCAGAGAGTTACGCAACGTGTTTTGGGTGTCGTAAAAATGCAAAAAATATATTTTTTTTAAATTAAGATTATGATAGGCCTTATTTTTACGAACATTTTGGTAATTGGATCGTCCCGTAACTCCTAATAACGAAGTTGTTATGGCCGATTGAAGTTTGGAAAAATTAATATATGAACAATCCTCTTGGCTATTTTTGAATCTGTGCAGAAAAGAAAACGACCATTTTGAGCACTTTCGAGTCCGTTTTGGCCTTCCGGCGAAACACAAAAGTTATCCGAAATGCCATTTCGCTTTCACGGTGTAAATTTTAGAATTTAACGATTTGAAATAAAGAAATTAGACCAAACCACGGATTATAAAATAAAGATATATATCTAAACTGCACAGAATTTTTGAAGAGCAAAACGGTCATTTTCTGGTTCGTTTCGGCCTTCGGCCGAAACAGAAAAGTTGTTCGGAAAGTGGTTTTACGCGTCCAGCAGAAAATGCAAAGGTTGAAAATAATTTGAGTTGAGTCAAGACCAAAGTCAACGTCTAGGAAAAATCATACAAAAAGTCAAAGTAAAAGTCAAACAAGAATTTAAAAATGTCATTTAGTTGTCGCAAATGTTGTTTTATCACCAGAGGGTTTTTGATTACTTAACATTTCATTTAAGCAATGTGTACTCTTTTTTAATTTATTTAATCTAGTGGATTCTTCTTTGAGTTTTTCATTCTCAATTTTAAGTGTATGACACTTTACACAATCGAGATCAACTCCCTTGTTTTTCTCGAGTGTGGACAATTTATCTTTTAATTCTCTAAGCTCATTTTCTAGACTATTTCTAGTAGCTTTTAACCTTTTGTTCTTAGTGATTATCTTTAGACTCATTTTGCATAACTTATCATATTCGTTGTCTAAAGCTAAATCATCAATTGATGAGTTTTCATCACTAAAGTAAGATGATTCGGAACATACCTCACTTGATGCATGAGCTACAAGACACGTTTTGTTTTTGACCTTCTCATCATCTTCTTCACCGCTATCGCTCCAAGAGCCTCCGACAAAAGCTCTTTGGTTCTTATCTTTCGGTGGTTTTGGACATTCTCCAATAAGATGATTCGGGTCGCCGCATCTAAAGCATTTTCTATCACTTTTACCGTTCTTGTCATCACGGCTTCTTTGGAACGTCTTTTTGTCGTTCCGAGGTTGTCTCACGAATCT
This sequence comes from Tanacetum coccineum, assembly GCA_026074375.1. Classification (NCBI taxonomy): domain Eukaryota; kingdom Viridiplantae; phylum Streptophyta; class Magnoliopsida; order Asterales; family Asteraceae; genus Tanacetum; species Tanacetum coccineum. The sequence goes on along the minus strand of BQNB010134503.1, from coordinate 9,238 downwards.
ACCTCTTCTTTTAAAGAACTTCTTGAAGTCTCTTACCGCCATGGCGTACTCTTCGTCTTCGCTACCAGAAGTCGAACACTCTTCATCACTAGATTCTTTCTTAGCCTTTAAAGCAATATATTTCCTTTCAACTTTTGCTTTGACTATTTCGGAATCTTTCTTGATGATCATTTCATGAACTTTGAGGTTCCCGATAAGTTCATCAAGAGATAGTGACGTTAAGTCTTTCGACTCTTCAATCGCCGTGACCTTTGCTCTCCATTTAGGATGTAAAGCCCTAAGAAACTTCCTTACGTAGTTCTTACTAGAATAACCTTCATCAAGAGCTTTAAGACTAGTAATAATAGTATTGATGTTGGGAATAATTGAAAAACGACTAAGTGTTGTTTCTGCTGTTAGAGATATTCATTTCTACTGATGGCATTAAGTCGTTCCTGCTGATTATGTTTCTGTTGGTCATGTTCTCGTTTCTGCTGACAGAGATAGAATCTGCTGGTCATGTTCTCATTTTTTGCTGACAGAGATATAGAATCTGCTGATCTTATTTATAGACGTGATTATTGTATGCAGGAATTATAGATATATTCTAGAGTTATCTCATAAAGATAGGAATGAGATAAATTAGGAAGAGATTGATATTACGCGTTTTTAGGAAGAGATTGATGTATATCTCTTACGCAATTTTAGGAATCTTGTTTAGCAATTTAGGGTTTCTTCTCTATAAAAGAAACCTTTAACATTAGGGTTTGGTACTGATTAAAAATTACAAAAACAATTTATTATTAATAGAGAGATTCATAGAGGATCATTGGTTATATTTGTTCTTCTTTATTCTGTATTGTTTAGTTTTCGCCTAAACAATTGTTAGAGTCTCTCACGTATATACTTGTGATTACATAAGTACTATACAACCACAAAGGCTAGAAGATCTATCTAGTTTAAGATCCTAACAACTTTCCACTACACACGTATCCCACAAGTACAATGAAATACACTAAGAATTTACACAAGTTCCATACCGATATTTTTAGTTACGTAGGGGTCCTAATGGTTGATAAATTTCTTCCGATGTCTAACAACGCTCATGTGAAAAATATACTTGCAAGTTGCTATTTAGTATAACACCATTAAATAATCAGACTATCCGAAAAGATATAAACTTTGTTATATTAATTTCATTTAATAAATCTCTTTGTTAGGTCAATCATGAGAGAGTAACCAATACTGCTATTAAATCCATTATCAAAAAGTAATTGATCATTTATAATTAGCTTTGACACATTCCATGATGAATTTACAAATACGAAAAAACCACCTGACATTTTTTTAACCAAAACTTTCAAAGTTCTAACTATATTAAATCATTTAAAAACTAAAACCTCACTATTAAAATGATGACTAGAACTGTGGAAAAATAAAGGAAGGGAAGGTCCTTCCTTCTCCTATTTGTATACATCCTCCCTCTAATCATCATTAGAGGGTGATGCTTTGTAATAAACATTTTCCCTTTTCCCTCTATTTATAACATTTGAAATTTAAATATTTTCCCTCCACTACTATTCTCTCTAAGCTTCCATGATTGATAATGTATGATTCAAGATAAACAAGACCTATCAAGTGGTATCATACGCCGTTAGAGAAGTAGAGTGATTCGTTTTGTGAGATTTTTACACGTTCAAGAACCTCGAAATGACATTCGGTGAATTCGGTTGAGGTGTTTGAGCTTTCGAGTTGAGTTTTGGCAGCAATTTCGAGTAGTTGGACGTAATCGAGTGTTATCGAGTGTCATTTTTGCATTTTCAGTAGGTTTATACAGTTCTCGGAAGTGTTTCTACAGTTCTCGGAAGCCTTTTAGCATTCTCGGAAGTCATTTTTCTACTCTCGGATCATTTTTCTTGATGTTTTGGAAGTTTTAGTAGCACTTGTAGTCTAATCTCGATAGAAAAGTATTGTAATAGATATATACGCATTTTCGGTTCTATCGAAAATCGTATATTAGGAGGTTATTGTTAACTCGGTTGAATATCGAGTTTATATCCTTTCACACTTTTTCGGTTCTATCGAAAAGTGTGAATAAGGAATTAGTGCTTTTAAAACTCGGAAATAAGATTACTAAGTGTTAAAATACATCAAGATCACGGTTTTATCGTGAATTGGGATTTTGAAAAACAAATTTGTCAATTTCTAAAAACTCGGAAATCAAATTCGGTTTTATCGAATTTGATGTTTTAAGTGTTTTGATATCCAGTAATCATAAAGTTCGGTTTTATTCGGTTGGTGGTTTTTTGATAATCATATATCTTTGGAATTTTACAAAATGGTTCTATCGAATTAGTTTTGGAAGAAGAGTGTTTCCAAGTTTAATAAGTTGTAAGAGTACCTAGTTTGTTAGTATTTTTTTTCTCTCTGAGTTTAGTTCTGTTTCGAGATAGTTGTGTTAACCGAGTTTCAGATACTACTTGTTATCCAAGAAAAAGTGTAGTCAAGTTTCACAAGTGTTACCCGAGTTTGGAAATCTTCTCACAAATATCACTCATTTTCGTCTTCAAAGATCTAATCTTTGAATCATAAAAAATGTCAACATCCAAAACATATCAACAAACCCTTGCTAATGCCGGTTCTGAGACTAGGCCTCCCATGCTTGAAAGGGGTAGTTATATATCATGGGCAAGTAGATTTAGACGATATATAAATCGAAAGAGGGAAAACCGAAAGTGGCTTAAACAAAGACTTGTGAAAAGTCCTTATCAGTTTGAGATGTTCATTCTTAACAACTCCACAGTTCCGAAAAAACTGCATACTGCAGAGGATTTACAAGGTGATGAATTATTGCACTATGATGCTGAAATTGAGCTCATGAATCTGATTCTACTTTCTATTCCAAATGAAATTTACAACTCTGTGGATGCTTGCACTACGGCCAAGGAAATGTGGAAAAGAGTTGAACGTCTGATGAGGGGCACTATACAAAACCAAGTTGACAGAGAAACTCGTTTTACGAACGAATTTGATCAGTTTGTTGCTGAACCAGGGGAAGCACTTGTTTCTGTCTACAACCGCTTTGCTCAGTTAATGAATGATTTGGAACGAAATAAAATGATTTTTCCAATTGTCACAGTTAACACAAAGTTCCTGAATAGCTTGCAACCGGAATGGTTGAAATATGTCACCCAAGTTCGTCTTGCTAAACGTTTGACAGTGGATTCGTTTGATGATCTCTTTGATTACCTTCAGCAATTCGAGAAACTGGTTAATGCATCACGGGCAAAGAAGTTAGAAAAGTCTCATGATCCTTTGGCTCTAGTAGCACACACGGGTTCATCTTCCAGAAATACCTCATCTTATTATGTAACGCATCCTACGTCTGTGGTTGATTATGACGATGAGTACCAGCAGGATGATGTTCAAACCAATTCTGAAGATCCTCTAGCCTCTGCAATGTTGTTACTTGCTCGAGCCATTACTCAAAATTTCTCTAATCCAACAAATAATCGTCTTCGTACTTCATTCAACACCAGAAACCAAGCAATTATTCAAGGAGATAGGGTGAATATTCAAAGCAGGAACTCTGGTAATACTGGAAGAAATACTAGACGAGCTTATGTTCAAGAGGAAGTTGTTGAGGGATCTAATGCTCAACATGAGACCGGAAATGTTCAAAGGACTCTTCGAACTTCGTCATCAGGAAATAATTCGACTGTTCAATGCTACAACTGTAGTGGAAAAGGACATTATGCTAGGAATTGTCCAAAGCCAAGAGTTCGTGATTCAAAATACTTCATGGAACAAATGTTGCTAGCAAAACAGGATGAAGCTGGAGTAATTCTTACCGATGAACAGAATGATTTTCTCTTTGTTGATGCTTCAAGGATGGAAGAAATTGAAGAACTCAGTGCAAACATATGCTTAATGGCCAGGATCCAACCAGCCGATAATACTTCTGATGCTGGGCCAAGCTATGATTCTGCATTTATTAGTGAGGTACAATCTTCATCCATCAAAGATAATCAAGAACAAATGTATCCAACTCATACTAAAATTATTAACAGTACAATTGGTGATGATCAAATTGATAGCAATATTATATTTGATGAACCAAATGGAAATGTTAATAGTGGCAGTGTTGAAAAAGATACACATGTTCCTGACCTATATGCGTTAGAGCAACTAGCTAGAAATGCATATAAGGAAGCTGAGAAACAACAATTATTTGCTCAAAAAGTCCAACAACAAAACACGACTTTGACTAGTCAGCTTGAGTTGTATAAGGAAAGGGTTCGGGTTTTGGAAAACATCAAAGGGGATAACAATTATCTCAACGAATTTCTTAAGGCTGATAGACAAGCAAAACATTTTAATCAACAAGCTCAATCTTAATTTGTTCGTGATCGAGATATCATTCGAGATCTAGAAAAACAACGAGATAAATTAGATTTAGCTGTCACTAATTACAAGCGGTAAAATGAGGCACTTCAAAAAACTCATTTAATTTTAAAAAGACAAATGAGTGAAATGAGGATTGTTATCATGACACTATTCTAGATCTTGAGGCTAAACTTAAAAAGAATGTTGATCTAATATTGAAACTTGGCAATTCCTTACAAGGAATGTTTATGCTTGGACCAAAGCCATTGTCTGTGTATGATCGCAATTAAAACATGGTTTGGGGTACCCGAATCCTTATACACTCAAGCAAGCAATTTCTCAATGTCCAAAGTTATATCTTGCCTCTAGTCTGAGTAAGTCAAAAATTCATTTGAATGCTAGAGATACCGAGGACACTCTTGATGATGCTTCCAAAAGCCAACAAAAAATGAATGATCCAATTACTGTTGCAAACAAACAGAATTGTTAGACAATTGATTACAAACAAATAAATGCTCTTTATAAAGACTTTGTTCCTCAAAAAGAACTTTCTACTGAGCAAAAATATTTTCCATCTTTCTTTATTCCTTCTAACAAGACTCCAAATGCAACTTATTCTGTCCCGACATCAATGCCGAGTGAGTCACCTTTGATCATACAATTAGATAAAATGAAAAGTTGTTTTCAAAAGTTGTCTAAGTTAATTCAGAAGAATTGTAAAAGAGCAAGCATTTTTTACACATCTCCCGAAGAAATACAACTAGATGATTTTTGTCAAGATCAAGTCAAACCAATTGTTAACGAGTTGCAATTCTATTTTGAATTCTTTAGGAAACTATTTCAAAGGGACATAAAAGAATGAAAGATGTTTTTGAGTCTATAGAAAGTGAACTTTGTGAAATAAAGAAGCAAAATGATTTTTTAAAAGATCAACTTTTGGTAGCATCTCTCAGGCATGAAGTAGAAATAAGTGTGTTGTTAAATCATGATTGCGTAGATAATTCCTTACATACTGAAATTGAACAAATCAAAAAGAATTCCATTGAGATTCAAGAGGGTTTGCAAGAAAAAATAAAAATTCTTGAAAAAGATGTTAAAAGATGTCAAAAGCAAAGTGTTGATTTTGAATTAAAGTTACAACATGAAAAAGAAATGTGACGTCGAAGAAAAGGCACCGGTCCCTAGCTAATAATAATGTGTATGTTTATATTGCATATAAAAAATAAATAGTAAAAGTTTCATTTTCTAAAACCAAAGTATTCTTTTGAACCAACATTTGCAAAAGTCTACAAGGCTTTTTCATCGGAAGTTCATGCGTCTCGATAATTATTCTCCGGATGGGGTCTCAAAAACCTTAGCACTTACCCGATGACGGTGGGATGCTAGAGAAGAAAGTCGTTTCATGGGACAAGTGAACCAACGATGTCTTAGCTAAGGAGGTTTTTGTTTGCTTTGAGTTGTGATCTTGCTATGTTATTAACATATTAGCCCAAAAGGCCCATGTGAAAAGCATAGTCGGATTTCAACTATCTAAACATGTGGATTTAATGGTTTAAATTAATTTGAGCACACACACTTAAATATATGATATATGTCGGGAGGAAAAATTCACAAGTTGTAATTATAAGTAGTCTTAGCATCTTAGCTTGTGCTTAACGGTGATCTTATTTTTAAAACTTAGTATGGGAGAAGAGAAAAATCGGGAATGACGAATTTATCTTTTAAGACACTTAATTGTGCTTTTTGTTCCGTGATCCTAAAAGTTACCAAAAAGGTAATGAAAACAATACATTATGTCACACATGAATAAGTTGTAGTTAGGTAATTATTAAGAAAAATCATAAAAATAGAAAAATCTTTGAAAATGGGAAAACGGGTGTTTTATAACTTGTGACTTAGAAACTCTCCCACAAAAGACTTTACTACTTCTTAAAGGATTAGTTTGGGGAGGTTTCGAGGTATTTGGTTATAGAGCATGTAATATTGCGTGAGGACACGCAATCGTTTAGTTTGGGGAATTTTGATATGTGTGAAAACACATATCCGTTTTATATCAAAAATGACCCAATAAAGACCAAAAACATAATAAAAATGGCAAAGATATGCTTGTTTTTGTGTTTTGTATGTGCAGGTACGGATAAAGCAAAAACTATAAGAAAACGGTCAAAATCGGACAAACACGGACACGAGGAACGAAAGAGCACACAAGAAGCCGAGGATTCAAAAGCAAAAAGGCAAAAAGTCAACTCTTGGTCAAGTCTTGGTCAACATAAAGTCAACATAGTCAACCCACAAGAAGACAAAAATTCCAAAGTTTCAAATCAGTCCTTCAAAATTTAAAATTCACAAAAATGGTCCCTAATCCCTAAAACCTTAACACTTGTTAACCTTTATATAACAAAAACTTAACATTCGTTAAGTCCAAGCCCAAAACCTTAAAACCCAAAATCTATAACTTGTGACCCAAAATCAAAACCCATAGCCCAAGTCAACCCGTCCAATTACCCAGTCAAACCTCCTTTACTCTTCCAGTTAAAAAATGGCGCGAGAATTGGTTAAACACTATTCATTGTCTTCTCAATTTTACCAAGGGGTCAAAATCATGGGGCTTTTGCTAATTAAGGGTTAATAAAGACAATTCAAGTGAAGGAGTACATGCTGGCAGGATAAGACGTCACTTAAGCTTCTCATTGGCCAATACCCATCAAAGGATGCCACGTGGATAGTGAAGAAAGCACAAGGAATGAAGCAATTTACACTTAACTCACTCACGGAAGAAGCACACTAGTTGTCACATCACGGATTGCCACGCTGGCAATCCGTGTGAGACAATCTAATCTAACGGTGGATAAGAAGCATCCAATGATTAGCATATGATCAAGGGCTAAGAGTGGAGGAATGAGGAGCGTGTAAACAAGACTAGAAGCTTCAGCTGGATGCTATAAATACCCACACTCTCACACACATCAAAAGGAGAGAGATAATGAGGAGTTTTTGAGCTTTTAGATTTTTAGTTAAAAATTTAGCTTAAGCTTTTAGTGTTAGCTTATTGTAATTTTCATTTAAACTTTTGTAATCTTCTTTTTCAGTATAATGTAATCAAGCTTTTTCAGTCAATGAAATCTAGTTTCTCTTAAATAAAGTGTCATAAGCTCTTATAAATCTCAATGTTTTTGTTCACTTCTGTCACAAGCTACTCACACAAGCTCATTATAGCTCTCACAAGTCTTTAAGCTTGTGATTGAGCTTAAATAGTCATTTAATCAACTCAAACTCTAAAATCAGCCTAAATACCCTTGCTTATTGACTATGGACTTATGGAAGGGAAGCTAGCTATGTAAGAGCTTCCAAGGACTTATACTGGCTTATCATTGATAAGCCAGAGCTGTTGATAAGCTTTTTGAACATTTTTGCTTTTGTTTAGCTAAAGCACACTATAAGTTCTCATTTATTTCCTTTGTCTTTAAATTTCTAGATTAAATTTGCTTAAGTTACTTATCTAGTTGCTTATTAGTTGCTTATCTATGCTTATTTGTTATTTTAAATGCCTAATAGTCTTATTTTTTCAACTATTTTTAGTCTATGTAGCTTAGTTCTTAGCTTATCTTAATCTGCTTATAAATCAATTAAAAAAAACAAAAAACAAATAGCTTAGTGTTAATCTCTTTGATTCTAGCTTATTTAGTTGTTAGTTATTAGTTTTTTAGGTCTATTATAAGTTGTTTGTTATCTGGTTATTGAGATTTGTGCTCTGGATTGCATTTTTATAAGTCTAAATGGTTTTTAAGACTTGTAAAGGAGTGTTTGGCATAGCAGTTGTAACTATAAGTTAAAACTGCTAGTGGCCATTTGGACTTCTAAACTTGGATTAAATTTCATAAATAAACTAGTTAGAGTAGATTTATTTAGCTGGATTGATTTAATACAGGTTTTCATTAGTTAAGTTTCATTTAATATCAAATCTGTCAAGTAGCTTGTAAATCTATAAGCTCAATTCATTTCTGGTCTTTGCATAAGCTTTACTTGCTTGTTATTTTGTGTTTAGATGGTGTGAAAATAATTTCTTAGGTCTGCATTTTGCTAAAAGTGAATTTGAGTTTTATAAATTGCAAACTGCATCAGCAATGGTTTCAGCTAACTATCACTTTTAGGCTTGAGTTTCAGTAGGATTAAATAGGTTTTAGAATTTGATTTTCAGCATGTAAGTAGTTTTTATATCATAGTTTATAAGTTTGCATTCAGTTTTTAGAAAGTAGCTCATTTGCATATCTGTTTTCAAGCTTTAAAATCAGCATTTTTCATTTTTCATGCAAACCAAAAGTGGCATATGCTGTCCAAACAGCCTGTTTTCACAAGTTTTTTTTATAAGCTCTTGTTTACAAGAGCTCTTTTAAAAAGTATTTTAGTATAGCATTCAAGCCACATTTTCAGAAAAGTGAAGTTTCAATTCATAGGTAGCTTATTTGTTTGCTTAAATTTAAGTTTAAAATCTGTCCTATGTCTGTTTGGTTTAAGAATTTTTCATAAATGCTTATTAGAATTTATAGCTTATTGTCTGTCTCTTTTTAGCTTTATCCCTTCCATATTAGCTTCTTAGGTCTGTCTTAACCTAGATATAGCTTTAGGTTCATTAGCTGCAGCTTATTGTAGCTTGTTAGTTCTTTAAAATTTGAAAAATCCAAAAAGCAAAAGTAGTATAGTCTGTTAGGTTTTCAGCTGAGTTTTGGCTTATTAAGGACTTTTCAGATATAAGTGCTTTCATAAAATATGTTCATTCTTAGCTTTTCTACATCTTTCCTTTTATAAGTTTTCAAAAATATAAAAAAAGTGCAAAAACCAAGGCTGGGACTCGAACCCACGACCTTGGCCACAC
>BQNB010134502.1:0-18305 GCA_026074375.1 Tanacetum coccineum | reverse complement strand
AAATTAAATACGTAAGTAGAAAACGTAAACAAGTATTTTGATTTATTTATACGGTGAAATATATATATTATTTATCATCTATAAATAATATGTTATTCAGAAAAGTTTATAAAAATATATTTTCACAATTTATCCAATGTATATAATTTTTATAAAATTTCGGCATGACCCATTTGTGTTTACACGTTTTCCAAAATCGTAGACTTTAATCACAAATCATTTTCAATTTACATTTCACAAGTTCGATCAATCAAAATCTGAGTCCGATATGCAAAAAAGTATCAAATAAGTCCTTGGTCCATCAATAAGCTATCATATGCTCTTGATAAGCCATAACAATATAAGCCGAACCCAAAGCTTATTGATTAAGCTCGTGGTTCGGGGCCTCTTGTGTGGGACGCGGCTTATAAGCCCATGAAGCCTTATTTAGGCTTATTTATTAAGCCAAATAAGCTAAATATTTTGTCCTTTCAAAATAAGCAAGAAATAAGTCGAATGAAATATAAGCCAAGTCAAATAAGTTCGAACAACATTTCCTTGTGGTTTCCCTTATTGGGTCGAACCAAACATAAGTTATATAAGTCGAATAAGATAAAATAAGCTTTCCCAAAAGCTTATTTAAATAAGCCGAATACAATAAGCTATATAGTACCATTTTTATTAGACAAAAATAACCACGATCACAAAACTATGATTTTCTTATGTTTCTTGTTATTATTTTCGAGCAATAAGTATTACCTTTTAAGGTTTACGTAGTTTTAAAATCTTTATTTTTACAAAACAAGTTGTACAACAAATGTTTATGCATCAAGATAACCTCAAAAGTACAAGTTTTATAAAGATTTGACGACTTACAAAGATCAAAGGTTTAGAAGGATAATTAAGACCAACACAACCCAAACGTTGTGTTTTAAACTACCCAAATATCAACACGATCAATAAAAATTCAAGGTCTTTAAAGGTTTTTGATCAAAAATGAGAAAATAGGATGAATGTATGTGTGTGTTTGTAGGCGTCAATTAGGAGAGGAAAAACAAAGGAGAAGTGTGTGTTTTCTCTTATCGAATGAATGAATGAAGTTGTAAAATGTATATAATATATATGGTGACTCTAGCTTAACTAGTAAGCAAAAATTAAAATGCAAAAGTGTGTGTGTGTGTGTGGGTTTTGGCTTGGGCAATAAGGGAAAAAAAAGAGGGGACCAATTTGATCCACCAATGAGACTTTAGTGTGTACATGTCCTTGCTCATATTTTGTTGGAACCTTGTCTCATGTTTAAAATTCAAAAATGGCATCCTAGGAGCATGCGTGTGTGTGTATTCGGTTGGAAGAGCAAGAGGGGCGGGGGAGGGGGGGGGGGGCAATTTGGTCTCCAACTTTTTAGGAGTAGTGCTCTTTGTTTGAATTAATTTCCAAGGCTTCCATGCATGCATAAATTGATCAAGTAAAGCACGTATCACGCAACTAACGAAAACGAGTAACGACATCACGAAAAATTATGAAATTTTAAATGTTAATTAAAAACGTAAAAACACATCTACTGATGAAAGACTACAATGATTGGATGCACGGATCGCTTCCGGCAATGATTCTTAGTAAATAACGAAACAACTTCCCGGTTACCCATAAAAATTAAACGAAACATAAAAAAATTCAAATTATCAAACATAAACGGCTGAAATATTGATCGGAAATTTACAGGTTGTGACACTTCCGTCCCATTAGTTTAATAGGATGCTACTATAAAGTTGTGGCAAAAGTTCTTGCGGAGAGGGTGAAGAAAGTAGTAGGAAGTGTAGTCGGGGAGATGCAAAATGCCTTTATCAAAGGTAGGTTTATATTAGATGGAATACTAATTGCAAACGAGACGGTTGAATACATAAAGAGGAAGAAAGACAAAGGTTTAATATTTAAAGTTAATTTCGAGAAGGCGTATGATAGCATTAACTGGGCGTTTCTTAGTAATATGATGAGAAGAATGAGGTTTGGGGGAAAATGGTGTAAATGGATTGAAAGTTGTTTGAAGTCTTTTTCGATGTCAATCTTAGTCAATGGGTCTCCAACGAATGAGTTTAGGTTGGAGAGAGGTGCTAGACAAGGTGATCCACTATCCTCATTCTTATTCATTTTAGCGGCGGAGGGGCTTAGTGATTTGGTGAGCGAAGCGGTTGATAAAGGTATTTTAAGTGGGGGTATTGTTAGGTGATGAGAGGATTGAGGTCTCACATTTACAATACGCCGATGATACTAAATTTTTTGGGGAATGGAGTATGGAAAATGCTAGGTCTCTGATGTGTATATTGAAGTGTTTGATGAAGTATCGGGTTTGATAGTAAATTACAACAAAAGTAGAGTGTATGGTATCGGTGAAGGTCCATGAGAGATTAAGGAGATGGCTCAATGGATGAGATGTAGTGTGGGCGAACTCCCGTTTACGTACATGGGATTGCCAATTGGTCAATGTATGAAGCGTAGCAATGCATGCGACCCGTAATAGAAAAATTTAAGAAAAGACTTTCTGATTGGAAAGCTAAAACGATGTCGTTTGGGGGTCGGTTAACATTGGTAAAATCGGTTCTTGGTATTTTGCCATTGTATTATTTTTCGACGTTCCGTGTGCCTTTGTGTGTGATAAAAAGCCTTGAGCGTATTCGTAAGGATTTTTTTTGGGTAGGGGTGGGTGAGGGTAAAAAACTATCGTGAGTTAAGTGGGATTCCACTATATCTTCATACGGGGTGAGGGTTTAAATGTTGGGTCTTTAAAGGAAAAAAATTAGGCACTTTTAGGAAAGTAGTGGTGGCGCTTCAAGCGAGAGGGGGGATCTATGTGGGATAGGGTTATAAAAAGTGTCTACGGTGCAAGTGAGGGTTTAGGCGGGTTTTGGGGGGCAAGGAATAGCATGAGTGGCAATGGAGTGTGGCGGGATATCATTAAGGTGGGTGGTGAAATAGATGAGTTAGGTATTGGTTTTACATCATCATTTGAATGTAAAGTGGGGAATGGGATGGATATATCTTTTTGGGGAGATATATGGGTAGGCAGTTCAAGGCTTAGGGATAGGTTTTCCCGTTTATGTCATTTAGATAGAAGGAAAGAGGGTCGGGTGGGGGAAAATAGGAGATGGGGTGACAATGGATGGGTATGGGAATGGGATTGGGCTAGGGAGCCAACATGAAGGGTGCACGGGGAAGTTAACGAGCTAATTAGCATTTTGCAAAATGTTTCGATTACTATTAATTGTAGGGATGTTTGGCGATGAAATGCTCGAGATGATGGCAAGTTCATGGTCAAGACGCTAACTAAGATGGTGGAAGAAAATTTTTTGAATGAAGAAAATACCGAGGATGAAACGCGTTTGAATAGGTTAGTACCATAAAAAGTGAACATATATAATATCATAAGAGTTATTATATATATTAATAAAAATTTAAGATAATAATAATATTGGTATGAGAAAGTTTAAATACGAGGTCCAACTTTCAAGTGATACATATCACAATTTATAAAATGAAAATATGATACTAAAAGATTTATGCAGTAGATACACGTCTTGAGTTAGCCCTCCAGTATACTCGGTCAATAACAACTCCTTATCCCCTACTTATTGACAAGTCTGTTTCCCCTGAGTTTCACGTACTGTTTTCTTGACGTTTTCTTAATACAACATAAGCATTCCTGGTTTTCTAAAATGTCAGGTATGTTTCTTATTGGTTTAGAAGTATAACTTTGAATATCAATTAATTTTATAATAGGCATGTAGCCATTTTTTTTCTAGTGTAACTGAATCAACATCTTAAAATTCTTTAATACACATGTTTAACGATGTAAGCTAAAAAGTGGTCATATATATGAAGACATATCAAAAACACTCTTGGCAATTCTTATACAAAAGCATTCATGACGCAAGTAAATAAGTAGTATCAAGTGTATAATAAACTACTAGCAATCGAATGATAAAATTAAGTAATAGTCACTCTATCATCAATTAATAATTTGTATCCAAATTCATGTAGATACCTTGAAGCGGGAAAAGTCGATTTGATACTTTTGAGTTCGTGTTGATTTGATTTTAAGGTACATATATTCTATTCTTTCTCTTAAGGATGCTTATGACATTTGATCCGTATCTATTTGCACCTATGAAATTCCTATTTATGTTCCCCATCATATGATTCGATATTCATTTGCTATTCTATTTGATAACTTCATTGAACTATTTTGAATTCGTTTGATATATGTTTCTTTTGACACTGCCATGATATGAGTTTATTCGTATGTTTGATCATAACCTTTTTTGGATATATTATGTCTGCTTCGATATGTTATATGAGCCCTTTCATTTGTTCCGATGCCCGAGCTATTAACTAGCCATAGATGTTCCATGGCCGTGTCATTGTGGCACCAATGACGTGACACTATCTGTGGCGGTGTAATCAGTCCACAGCGTCCCTATTTTTGTGTGTGCTCTTTTATGCACTTGGCCCTATATGGTTTGATTTGATTGTAGGGGGCGTATGGATGCATCCTAGGCTAATATGTGTAGGATTTAGATATGATTTGGTGTGATACCAACACCCCACATTTGTAGGGTACATCTGGAGCTGCAGCTCCCATGTACAATTTGATATGATATGATATGTATTTGATTGTAGGGTCTAAGCATGTAACATGCTTTAGACATTTGTTTCGAGCTCGGTGAGCAATTTTTTATGTTTTGTTTGACTATCTATTTTGTTCAGTTCTTATGATATGTGAAATCTCTACTACTAGCTTATGGTGGTTCCATTTCGTTTACCTTGCATGTTTGATCTATCCATTTGTTTATATATATATGTTCATATTTGTTCACTGAGCTTTTAGCTCAGCCGCATTTATTTTCTCCACGGCAGGTAATAAGAGGGAACCTGGGTTATGAGTGAAGAGTGCTTAGGAGCTCTTAGTGGACTGAACGGATGATAGTTTTCTCCATTTCATTTAAATTGCTAAACTTTGGATTTTGGATTTTGTCTTCCGTTTAAACTCTGTATTTGGATTTATTTTCGTTTGAAGGTCCTTATGTTCTAGAGCTATTAATTCCTTTGTTTTGTTGAGGAACTTTGTTGAACCATTTTATAAATAAAGTTTTCCGCTTGCGTTCGTTGGTGCCATAAGTGTGACATTTGACCCGTTTCGGGTGGGGTGTTACAGTATATTTGTGTGGAGAGCTATTAAAGGAAAGCTACCGGTTCGTGTGGAACTTGACAAGAGGGGTATTGACTTAGATACAATATTGTGCCCGTATTGTGGTGACATAGTCGAATCATGTGATCATAGTTTGATTTTGTGCAATATGGCTATGAGTGTTTGGGAGAAAATATTTAGTTGGTGGAAATTGGGTATGGTTGATGCATTCAATATTAGGGACATGTTCTCGCACAGTGGAGGAGATAACTTTCATAATTTTTCGAGAATGTTGTGGCAAGTGGTTACGTGGTCAACCGGGTACTTCATTTGGAAAGAAAGAAATACGCGCGTGTTTAAAGGCAAAGTCTCAAGCATTATCAAAATAGTGCAAGACATAAAACTTAAAAGTTTTGAATGGATTAGTAGAAGAACAAGAAAAAAGCCATTTGAATAGCAATTGTGGCTACTTGATACGATTAAGTGCATATTGGTTAATCAATAAGACTTATTGTGGCGGGACAGTGGGTTCAACAACAAATATTGCAAGCTTAGTTCTGTGGTTTGACAGTTTGGTAGGCTGGGCAGTGTATGTTTCTGTTTTTTTTTAAGGTTGTTTGGCATTTGGGTCTGCAATGTTGTTGATTAAGGGCGTTTGGCATATGGGTCTGTGCAATCTGCTATGTAAGGACAGTGTGTGGAGCTGCAGCTTTGAGGTGTCCGCACAGTTGGGGCAACTCTCTGTATGCAAGTTCTTACTGTGCTTTGTCAATCTTTGCTGCAATTGTGATATATGAGCTGCTTCCAGTTATGTTTTGACTTACTTGATGAGTTATGCCTTATATCTTCATGCAATGGCTGCTGCTACACATTTTTGAAAAATTAGTTCTGGTCATGTGCATCCGTGGGCCAAGCAAGTGTGGATGGCAAAATTTTGGGCTCTATCATATTTAGTGTGATACATTGCGTTTGTGGTTTATAAACTTATTAGTTGTGTCCTTGTTTTATTTTTATTTTTTAGGGTTGCAACCAAATTTATTTGTATTTTTTTCTTTTGGGTCCACTATGTTTAAGCATCTTGTTAATATAGTGGGCGCCTTTGTTTGTAATTGTTTGTTTTAGTTCGGAAATAATTTGCCTTTAAAAAAAAAAAACTTAACCTTCACTTGTTCTCACATTGTCATGAAAAAAGTTTATTTCTTTAACCAAGGAATTCAACTTGTAGAAGTAATCAGGATTATGCACAACTGTCGGAAGCTAAGTGTGTGAACACTACATGTTTAGCTAGCTAACAAGTGAATTACAAATCGGTATTTAATGCAAAATAGGAATTGACTAATATCGATTAACCACTACTATTGTTGCTAAATTTGTAAGTTGAAGACGTGCATGACTCGTGAGTATTTTGGATCATATGATATGTATATATGTACGAGTCGACAAGGAGGTAGCAAGAGGGACCATGTACAGTACAGTACACATACATGTGAAAGGAGGACTCCTAAACACACTCTAGACGTTTTCATTCTGCACACGTGATTGTTGATGTGATTAATGGTCACACGTCCCCATAAAGTTTTTCACCATTTTCATTTTCAATATAATTCATACCCATTTTGCAACTTTCGCGTATAAACGTTTTAATTCGGTACAATTTTTTTTATTATAAGTTTGATCTTTTAAGGGTGCTTTGATTCATACACACTTTTGACTTAAAACATATGCACTTATAGGTCAGAAGTGTGTATGAATAATTGCATTCTAATATAATGGTGGGATAGATGGGTAAACCATCATTTTATTCAAACTGGCTACATATGAACTGTAGAAAACAACGAGATTGCTCATTCATAATGCAAGTGAACATGGACACAAATTTTCGCTAAGAACTTTCTGAGTGACTTAAATTATGATTGCTAAACTATCTTGGATCACAGAAAAATAAAACAAAGAAACATAAAAACAATGATTGCCTATTTTCTTGACGTAGTCATAAAAAAAACATTGATGCAACCGAAATTTGTGGAAAATAATAGTTTGCCGCACGGGTAAAAAACTAATGTTAAATGCCATAGAATGTATGACTTAATAAAAATAAATAAAACATGTCCTAAAAAACTACTTTGTTTACGTAAAGTATAATATTTAATTGAAAAACATTAAAATTCTATTACACCCAAGAGTTCAAAGAAATTGATAAGTACTACAATAGGTATTGGCCCAAGAATATTGCACGGCTGAGACGTGTATATTTCAATAATCCATGGAATGCTATTGCACTAGTTGCTGCAGTCATTCTGTTTTCTCTTACCGTGGTTCAGACCGTTTATGCCATCAAGGCCGCCAAATAATTGTATACTCGCTTTCAGCCGATGGAAGCAACCAATAAATTTGATCGTCTGCTTTTCTTTATTCATTGTTCACAATGTCACTTATTTTCCATGCTTATATTGATTCTAAGTGCTTCACTAAAATGTTTACATGTTTTCAGATTTTATAATTATTAGGTTATGGAGTATACTGTTAAATGATGGTCTCCTCACATCTGGCTGAGGTGCTGCATCATATTTGAATACACTATCTCAAAAACTCATAGTAGACTTAGTGGTGTTAAATGGTATTGATATGCTATAGTGGAATGAATGAACTACTTTATTTGAGAAACTAGTGTGGTTATATATAGCCTTACATTTTTTTTAAAGGCTGGTAATAATATAAAGAGAGGCTCCAAGGAGGAGAGACCAAAAGAGTACAAAAACAGAATACAATGAAGCGAATAACGCCATGAAGCAAACTACAACCAAGAACCAAAAATCAAAATTACATGAAAATATCAAACGGCTGAGCCACCCAACACCTCCAGTTAGCAGAGATTGATGGGAGACGTGCCGAAATCCAAGTCTTTGGAATCTGTTGAATAGCCGGGAATATGTCTTCATATTAATCATCATCTTTGCAATCTGTTGAATAGCCGGGAATATGTCTTCATATTTAATCATCGAACTAGAATCAGAGGGAAGCATAACAATCCTATTCCTCCAATTCCAGATAGCCGACAAAGTACATCGAAAAACACCTTGGAGGATTTTAATAGTCTTGGAGCAACCATGAATGGGGTAGCAACATAAGATAAGGAAAATGAGGGAAATGACACCGAGGCAGCCAAATTCCACCAGCTTCAAACTTTTCTCCAAACCGGGATCACACTCGGACAATGAATAAGACATTGCTTAATATTTTACGCTTCATTCTCACAGAAGGGACAAACGGTATAAGTATATTAACTCCACGAGAGAGGAGGTTAGAACGACTTGGAAGCCTATTTAACGAAGCTCTCCAAACATAAATGTTAACCTCTCTCGGAATCAAGAGTTCCATCGACGATGTTTGTCAATAATGAAATCGTTGAGATAGAGGTTTTGGATATTTCTTGAGAGGGATTTAACTTTGAACTTGCCCGAAACGTACACCGTCCAAGACCGTTGGTCATTCCCATCGGGCGAGAGAGTGAGGTTACCTGAAACCCCCCTTTCCTAATTTGACAAAAAATTTGCGCAAATGGCATGACCAAAAAAACCTTTTGTTACAAATCAAGTATACTGATATATTTTTATATAGAACCAGGAAGTATTTTTATATGAAAGTAGACCAGTTACCTTTAAAACGATAGGTGGCACGACTTCTACGAAGACACGGTTGATTTTATATGATTTTACGAAAATGACCAAAATCTGAAAGCCCCTTATTAAAATTCTGATGTAAGTATACGACCGTATGAAATATCTCATATGGCCGTATGGTCATATCAAAAACTCTGCCAATACACTGTTTGAAGCTTACGGCGTATGAAATATCTCATATGGCCGTATGGTGACTGCAAAAACATTACAAAAAGTTATGGTATTATATTTTGCTTCATTTTCGGGACTCGAGAATTAATGGAAATTTCCAAAATTCATTAAAACGATATATAACTTCATTTTCATAAACATATGTGGTAAAAATGACCCATAAACACATACTTCACGAGGTTTGCCAAACACCCGTTTTGACCCGTTTTCAATACAACTTTTATACCAAAACGCTTAACAACTTACATAACCATCTATTCACGTACAAGACCTGGACTTGACACTTCAAAACAACATTTGAATACATTTACTTTGACTCGGGGGGTTCAACCATGATTGAGCTCGACAACCTACTTACGCTTAAACGCATATTGATGCGTAAATAATGGTGATTAATTTTACAAGTTTTAAATTTATAAAACTCGATTACCTAAGGTTTGCACGCACTAACGGGCAGAGAACCCGATCGTATGTAGTGCAGAATTGGTACATCCGAGGTTGTCCCAAAAGCTAAGCTTTATTAGTTTTAATTTGAAATATGTCATAGGTTGAAAAAATGGTTTTGATTGATTTGAAATCTTAACAGGAAATAAAATACGAGAAATAATTGAAATGAAAGCAATCATGGAGAAAGACGTGCTAACCTAGTTATTCCTCTGCTAATGCTATGATATGTTTCCTAGTGCAATGTCTAGATATCATTTTATTAGTGGTTCCAATATCAACAGACCCGAATTGACATCGAAGTCGGTCATATACTTCATGTGATCCCAATTCCCCAAAAATCACGAAGGCAGGGTATTCAGGTTGTAGTGATTAAACCCCAACTATCCTAAATACCTGTCTATAACCTAAGATATATTATAAACCTAAGGATAGATGCCAACTTTTTAAGTGTTTAATGTAGCGCAGGCGGTAATTTGAACAATTCCTACACTAAGGATAGATGCCAACTTATCTTAGTATCCTGCTAACTCTTAATTTAACAAGCTAGCCTAATAAAAGAACTAACATGATCTAAGCTACCCTCAACACTACCAAAACTTAGGGATCAATCAACAGGCTAAACGAATATCCAGTAAAACGATAAACAAATAGGAAACATGCATCATAACATTAACAAATTCATAAGGCCAGCACTAGAAGTGCTTAGCCACTCATAGCAAACATAATTCTTACAGGATCCGTTTAATTAATGAATAATACAAAAGTAAGTTAAAGTGATTTCTCCCTTGGACTTGTGGTGGAATTCTTCGGCCTTTGGAAGCTTGAGTCGCCCTTTCGTACTCCTCTATGAGTTGGATATGGAATGTGCAGGAATGAGGGCTCTATTTATAGTACAAGAAAAGATAGTTTTTAGGATGCCGGTTAGTGTCCTTTAATATATGTTTATGGGACCTTTAAGCTAATAGGACCAATATAAATGTGTCCTCTAGGTAAGGGTTGTAATAGATATTTAGGACACTTATGAGCGTCCTAATAAACACCAACATTATAAAACTAATTCTTTAGTCTCATAAAATTGTTTTATAAGACCAAAATGGTGTCCTAATAGATCACATAATAGGATGCTTTACGATGTTTTATTAAATCATTAACCTTCTATTATGTTTTGGGACACATTCACGAGTCCTAAAAGATAATTTCATAGGATGAAATAGTAGTGCATAAACATTTATATGAGTACCAAAAAATGGGTCCTAATATATATGTGTTGTTAAGGCCAAAATGGGTCCAAATATATAGGTGTTGTTAAGGCCAAATTTGATATCGTAAAAATAATTCCATCAAATAAAAATAGTACCTTTAGTCTAATACACATGTTTCATTTACCACTATCTAAAACAAAAATTGCAAAACAATTAACAAGACTTAATTTTTGCCAAGTAAATAAGGATATTACTCGATAAACATGAACAAAATACATTTCCTTTATAATAGCATCAAGCTTAAGAAGTATTCCAAAATTAAACAGAAAATTATAAGCTGATGGTTTGAGCCATTATGTAGCTATCTACAACAGGAAGAAAAAAAAGAGAGAACCAAACAAAGTAGAAGCTCATGGTCTTGAATAATAGATGGTCTCAATCATCATGCAGCATCCCCACGCATTACCTACAAATAAACAACCCATGTTAAATAACGAGTAGGGAAGCCCGCGCATTGCGGCAGGTTTTTTGATCTTTTTTCTAATCCAGATACGGTCGTATTAGTTTATGTCTATTTGTGTTTGGTAATTATGGTTTAACAATAAGAGCATCGCGGGTTTCATTTTATAAGAATCATAGCTAAAATGTTGGTAGTATCATGTTCATACAACATTGATATCTTTAAAAATTCAAACACAATACTGATTACATGAGTTATGTGCATTGTTGAGCAAGAACCATACCACATTCCGTTAAAAGAGTGCACAATTCATGTCTAAAGTATAGCTTGACATTGGCATGTCTCATAGAATCTCAAACATGCATCTTGTCTTGCAAAAGCGTCTTTCTGAATTTCCGTTCTGAATTTCCTCGTTAACTTGCATGTTGATATAAATTGAGAAATCAGTATATGTATACAAGTGTGTGCGCTAATGTAAAACTAAATTAGGGCATATTATGAACATGTTACGTGGAAAAGTTCCTCTTAACTAATTACCGTCGAGGAAAATTTGTTTGAGTAGCCCAAGTGATCGAGAATATGAAACTGATGTGCATGGAGCAGGTGTCGCAGTGGGTATTAATTTTTCACTAATTTTTAACTTGTCTCCCGAACTCGTTTGGGAATAGTATTTCTATTAATCTTGTTGGTGGGTCAACTAAACATATTATCAGATCAATATTGCGCCAAACATATTAATCATTATCAGTTTTTATGAAATTTAAAAGGCCATGACTATAAGGTATATCCTGGTTGAGCCGAACATGTATGACCCGTTTTATATTTTTACCCAATTCTGATAAGTTTGAAGAACATGGCCATATTGCTATTAATTCTAGAGAAGAACAAAGGGATGGTAGCTATATCATGTACAAAAACTTTTCAAAATTCTATGCAATGAAATTGAAACATACGAGTTCAGTAGTGCCTCTAGCCTTGATTTCACAACACCTGACATGTCATCTACACGTGAATCAAAGGCTATCTCAGGACCTCCTGAATGTTTGACAGCATGTAAAGGGAGATTATTATCATATGATTGCAACATGTTAATAAAATTTCAATAAGATCAAGAAAAACTATTGAAAAAACGTACATCATCTCGGCCATAAACCTTAGGTGGAGCAAATTATAAGCGGTAGCTTCGAATGCTTGCAATCGATGGTATTGATATGGAGCTAGTAGAGCAGCAAACTTGGTACGCCTAAAGAAACAATACTTAGGATCATGGACCTCGTACCAAAAACGAAATGATGCGCACAACTGGATCATCTGCACAGTAGTTTCTGTTGTCGGCATATTGAGTAAACGTATGTGCTCTGCTATCCCAGAATATACAGCTCACTCTTGTACCAATGAATAACAATAAGTGATATAATTACTTCATACAAACAGTACTGATATAAATGATTAAGTTAGTTAAAAGTGTTTCATTTACTCAGGGTCATCAATCACGATACTTCTAACTTCTTTCACTGCGCCTCCTTGGAACAGAACAATATCGTTGATAGCCACCACAACTGCAATAACATCTGCACGTCATTAGTTTTTGCAAGTGTGCCTACCCGTGAGCTCTTCAAAGGCACCTTCGCTAGTTAACCAACTTTTAGAAGAATAGCCAAGTACGCGATGAGCAGAAAAGATTAGCCATGGTTGTTTTTGCCTGTCAACAGATGTAAGGCATTTCTCAATCCATGCATACTGTTCTGAACCCTCCCTCCAATCATGCTCTGAATCTGCTATGCAAAAGTGGAACATTCCATAATCTGTTGAGTACCTGAAAACATCATACAAGTTTGAGTTGGTATTTGACTTTAATAACACGACTAATTTTAAAAAAAAACAAACTTTTCTACCATAATATAGCTCGGTTGTCTGCAGGAACGTAGTACATGAGCTCAGCGGGTACACCACACTCTCGACCTGAATCAGGACAGAGTGTCATAGAAAGGTCCGATATTAGGAAAAGCACGTTCATGGTTTCCACTGCAAGATAAAATCAAGGTAAATTGTTAATATATTAATCGTATATCTTGAGGACTAAAAATGGTTAGCCTGCAACTTTGCATAAAAAAATGGTTGTGTTTAACTTTTCTTTGTTTTGTTAAGTAAAAAGTCAAACAAAAATTGCCTACATTGTGTGTGTTTGGTACATGATGCGCTGGTTCAAAGGCTCCATTGTTGAAACATCAACAATTTTTTTTTTGTCTAAATTGCAGTCTGAACTTTTCAGTTCGTTGCGTTTCTTAACCAATGTAACTTTGTTGTTCGGTTGCCATTGAAACTAATCTAAAGTTGAATAAGACAACGGGTGGGGTGGCTCAGGGTCAATCAACTTGAAAAAATGGCAACTCCTCCCAGTCTGCAAATTACTTCTAATATTACCAAGACTTAAAATGACAGTTACACATTCAGGTAAAACAATGAACTCTTACCATGTCATTTGGACACTACAAATATCTCCTTCCTGAGTTAATTGCAGTCTGCTATAACAGTTTTAGCAGCATATCCACACCGGAAACGTTCTGTGTTGTAGCTAGAGGATGACATAGTTTCGTTTGTGGTATCCCTGGCTCTTTATAGTAATGAAGATTACCGACTGAGAAAATGTGCAAAGTCAATAATACTTATGTTGCATCAACATTAGATAATGGCATTGGTTGCATATGTCTTTGGATGGACATATCAGTGTTCCAAGTTAGTTTCTCAATATTATTCTTTGGTGGCTTTTTTCAACCATTATACTCTCTGATTTTTGTTGTAGATATGTTTTTTCTACTCATAATAAAGTGAACCAAGAAAGAAAAAACTTTCATATCTCAATCCCTTACAATGCGCACAAGAATATAACATAACCTGTACTATTTTTGTGTTTGAAGAAATATCACAAGCTTTTAAAAGGAAATAAATGAATACACTTAGACAATATCACTAATTCACTAAACAAAGTTTAATTACCAATAATTCATCTAAAAGAATTTGCAAATTAACAAATTAGGTTGACTAGAAACCTCTACAATTAACAACACAATTGGTTTGATGAAAGTAATCATCATTCTCAACCATAATCAGCTTACTAATTGACCAATTTGTTTATAGAATTCAAACATTAAAGCATCTTGTAAGGATTTAACCACAACCAAACACAAACTTATAAAATTAGTACTTTGTTAACTATGTTGGTCAAAGCACATAGTAAGAACTCAATCATCAAAAAAATGACATAGCTTAATAAGTATGTAAGATTATACTGCCAATTTAAACTCGAAACAAAAAAAGTTACCTTCAAATTGAAGACAAACCGAAACCCTAGCTTCAATAACCGACTTCTTCACCAAAATTAAATCAATACAAACTAACCTTAAAGGTGTACGAAGAATGTGGAGCTTTCAATTTTGTAGCACCAAAATTAATATACCTTCGAATAGCAGTTCTAATTTTGCTAAAAATAAATGGCCGGCTAATATTCCCTCCAATTTTGGTGAGTTATAGAAAATTATAGTTTACATAACAAGTCCCCCATGTTCAATTTTTTGTACACTTGCTACATTTTTAGAATTATGTCTAAGTAGTATGTAGTGCGGTGGGGCATAAACGAGCCGAGTAACGCGAAGATCGAACGCGACTCGACTCGACTATTAAAATCTGGCTTGAATCTTGACTCGAGTTCAATAAAGCTTTAAATACTAAGCACGATCTCAAATCATCATTTAAAACTTGTAAACAGAGTTGGGGGAAAGATAATGAACCAAAAGATTACATTGTATTGACTTGATTATAAAGACTAAAATTATAGTAGGCCTTTCTTAACTTGAAGGCTAAGCTAGGTTAACTAATGGCCTAATAAACCTTACTACTAATTCTAACATTCCCCCTCAAGCTGGAGCATAGACCAGCTTGTTACAAATATCAAACAAAAAAATGATAAACAAACATCTCCCGCAAAGAAATAATCCAAATCTTCAACAAAAGCAAAACTAATTGATCTCGCTTGGGACGGAACTAAAATACGAAGCAACCTGAAGAAAAGATCTCAATTCACCAAAATACGAAGCAATCTAAAGAAAACAGGTCTCAGTAGATCATAAAACGAAGCAACCTGAAACAACGGTGTCGGAAACAATTATCATATTAAGCTCAACTCTACTCGATTCATATGCATAATGCCTTATATTTGAATGATACTCAAGTAATTAGATCTATACGAAAGCAATATAATGTGGTTGTGATCAAGTGTTGGAAATAGTGTCATCCGAGTTAATCCTACAATGTCTAATTAATCCATGTTTACTTAAGTGCAATGATTCAATTTATTTAAGTTGGTGATACGTACAGGTAAACAAGGCTGCATAGTTATGGTTGCCATATTATATAATGTTTATCCCTATCCTATGAGACAAGAATAATACTACGGCGTATCACCATTTATGATCTATATTTATAGTTTGCATCCAGGACCCCGATACGGCGTATCACCATTTATGGATACGCCGTATAGTGACGTGTGTGTAATGACCACGTATTTATCATATTTCGATAAGTTAACGTTGACCCTTGCATTCGATACATCGTATAACACCAATGGTTTGAATACGAGCATGCCTACAATACGTTGGGATCAACTCTTTGTTAGGGCATCATTACGCCATATCCATGAATGGTGATACGACATATCCTTTTGAATATGGGCTCTTACTTGGCATATTTGGGAGCAGCTTAATACAGCGTATCATTCTCTTCTTCGGCTAAGACCCACGGTGCTCCAGTTATTTCCCCTATTTTTTTACCTGTACCTTACATTTATTACTAACTACTTCTTCCTTGTTACCACAGCCTAAACGAAAACCCTGTTGCATTCGCTCTTAACATCATAAAACTCTTTGTACGCATCTAATGCCCCTTTTTGTTTTCTTCAAAGTCCCCCACCCTGTTTTCCTTGTCACTTTTGTAGCATTTGTAACGCTCCTCATACCTATCTTCTTTTTGATCGTTGACTCCTTCCCATTCGTTTTCCCAAAAGTAAAACCCATCACAACCTCATCTTCGTCAAAATATAATACTCTGTTCGCCCGCCACATTTTCTCTGACCTTACCAATTTATGTAAAAACATAAGATAATTTAGTTTTCATGTATTAAGTGTCATATTCTGAGATAACTAGCACATTAGTACAAAACTCATTTTGTTAGGACCTACGAACAAGTGTCCAAATACGTTAAATAAGATGAATATCAAATACCACACGTAAAATGATTCATTATAGGACTTTTGTGTCAAGTGTCCTATTATATTTTATCATAATAAAACCCCTAATGCATAAGCGTCCTCTAAGATGCATGTAATAGGACACACATGTTGAGTGTCGCATAAAGTTCTATTTTAATAAGACCATAAGAAATAAGAGTCCTATAAACTTAATGAGATAGGACTTTTATATAAAGTGTCCTATTATGTTTTGTGTTAATAAGACTTTACTAAAAATGTGTTTTATTAATAAGTTTATTAGGATCCACTAATTAAGCGTCCTATTATGAACTAGTATAATAGAACTAAAAATTTAAATGGTTCTATAAAATGTTTTTTAGAACGCTATTTAAAAAAGGGTCCTACATTAGGGTACTAAAAGACCTGTTTTTTTGTAGTGACACTTGTCGCATTCATTAATTTTGAATCCACTCTCTAACATGGTGTGGTCAAATTTTTGATGCCATTGTTTGGGAGCTTGCTTTAAGCCATATAATGACTTAACACGTCTACAAACTTTGCTCTCTTGTCCAGGAGCTATGAAACCCTCAGGTTGGTTCATATATATTTCTTCTTCTAAATCTCCGTTTAGAATGCCGTTTTCACATCCATTTGGTGAACTTCCAAATTTCTTAATGCAGCAATAGCAAGTACCATTCTAATTGAGGTTATTCACGTAACAGGCGAATAAGTGTCAAAGTAATCTAGACCTTTATGTTTTCTATATCCTTTGATTACCAATCTTGCTTTGTACTTATCAATGGTGCATTGGCTTTTATCTTCTTTTTGAAGATCTATTTATAGCCTAGTGGTTTACAACCAGGAGGTAAATCCACGAGCTCCCACGTATGATTTTGTAAAATATAATCTATTTCACTTGTAATGGCTTCTTTCCATTGATGCCCTTCCGAGGAAGTTATCGCTTCTCGATAAGACGTGGGTTCATTTTCTACCATAAAAGAAACAAAATTGGGTCCAAACGATTTCTCGGTTATTGCCCTTTTGCTTCTTCGCGGTTCAACCTCTTCTTCCTCGAGTTGATCTTATCTCTCATCATGGAGATCATTATCATCTCATTGTCTCTTATCTTGGACAACTTCATCATCTAATCTAGATGAGCTTCCAGTTTCCTTTGATAAACAAGGAAATATATTTTCAAAGAAGGAAGCATTCCTTGATTCAATTACTGTATTCTTTTGTATATCTGGATTTTTTGAGTCATGTATAATAAAACGATAAGCACTGCTATTCTTAGCATATCCAATGAATATACCATCCACAGATTTAGGTCCAATCTTTTGGGCTTTGGGTGTCGGCACAGCTACCTTGGCTAGACACCCCCACACTCGTAAGTACTGATATGATGGTTTTCTTCCCATCCACAGTTCATAAGGGATCTCTTCTTTTTCCTTACGAGGTATCTTATTTAAAAGATAAGTAGCTGTTACAATGGCTTCCCCCTACATGTCCTGGCTTAAACCAGAACTTATCAACATGTCATTAACCATTTCTTTCAAGGTACGGTTCTTCCTTTCGGCAATACCATTTTTCTGAGGTGAATAGGGAGCAGTGAACTCGTGTCTGATTTCATGTTTTGCACAAAGCTCGGCGAATGGAGACACGTATTCACCTCCTCTATCACTTCGTACAGCCTTGATTTTCCTACCAAGTTGATTCTCAACTTTGGTTTTGTATATGTGGTATATCATATATCATAACACGGGGTCGATTCTTGGACTTGGCTAGTTTCTAGAGAGAGAAACACATGAGAGAGTTTTTCTAGTAAGAGAAAATGTGTTTTTGTATGAAAAGAATAAATGATTAGCTTGCCTCTTCCAAAGTTGGAAGAGGCTTATATAGTACTTACAATATATCGGGTATTAGTACCCGACTTAATACCGA
>BQNB010134501.1:0-18305 GCA_026074375.1 Tanacetum coccineum | reverse complement strand
AGATACGCATCCTTCTATAGACACTAGCTTAAATCATGAAGAGGATGATCTAGAAATAGATAAACCTCAAAGTGATATCATTCCCATTCATAGGTCCATAAGGACACGACGTCCCACAGATCATATGTGCTTATACATTGATGCTGAGGAGCATGAGTTAGGGGATCTTGGTGAGCCCGCTAACTATAAAGCTGCATTATTAGACCCTGAGTCTGATAAATGGCTGAATGCTATAAATGTAGAAATGCAATCAATGAAAGACAATGAAGTTTTGGGACTTAGTTGATCTTCATCCTAACGGCAAAATCGTTGGTAGCAAGTGGCTCTTCAAGAAGAAGACCAACATGGATGAAGCTGTACAAACCTATAAAGCTCGTCTTGTGGCAAAAGGCTATACTTAAACCCTATGGATTAATTATGAGGAAACCTTCTCTCTTGTTGTAGTCATTAGAGCTATTAGGATTCTTATAGCCATAGCCGCGTTTTATGACTATGAGATTTGGCAAATGGATGTCAAAATTACCTTCCTCAATGGATATCTCTCTGAAGAGGTCTACATGGAGCAACCTAAAGGTTTTGTCAATCTAAAATATAGAAACCGAGTATGCAAGCTGAAGCGTTCCATTTATGAGCTTAAGCAAGCATCAAGACAATGGAATAAACGATTCGATGATGAAATAAATAAATTTGATATCACTCAAAATCGTGATGAGCCATGTGTATATCTAAAAGCTAGTGGGAGTAATGTCACTTTCCTAATCTTGTATGTCGACGACATATTGATCATGGAAAGCAACATTCCAATGTTACAAGATGTAAAATCCTACCTTGGAATATGTTTTGCTATGAAAGATTTAGGTAAAGTTGCATATATTCTTGGAATCAAGATCTATAGAGATAGATCACGGCGGTTAATTGGTTTGTGTCAAAGTGCTTATATCAAAAAAACCTTAAAGCGATATCACATGGAGAATTCCAAACGTGGAAGTATCCCCATGCAAGAAAAGCTTAGATTGAGTAAATCACAAGGTACTTCAACACCTGCTGAATTGAAGCGCATACTAAATGTTCCATATGCCTCGGCAGTGGGTTCGATTATGTATGTTGTGAGATATACTCGCCCTGATGTTGCGTTCGCTCAGAACATAACAAGCCGATTTCAACAGAATTGTAAACCCCCGTATTTAAGGTCACTACTATTTCTAATCTCATAATTAATTTATAAATTTTAAACAAGTTACTTTTATTTACATCTAGACATTTTATTGAAATCGTCGTTTTAATTAATTACGAGCTATGCTTAAAACAATTATTCGTCTTGAACCTTACGTAAATTAAACTTTTCAGAAAAGTATTCCGTTTAATGTAGAATTATTTTTATCATATTCGTTTTTACTTCGTGGTTTCGCCTTAACTCTCGTTATATTTTACGTCGATACCCGTTAGCCTCAAAACTACCTACCTATCTTAAAATTTATACCCTAAACATCAAAGTTTATAAAATTTAAACTCAAAATTTCTTGCCTACACCTCAAGGGTGGCGTGGCATTTGGAGAAGGCAAATGCAAGACATTTGTCTTGCTTAGACACTAGCCTTGCATGCATCTTTCATACAAAAACCACCCATTTCATTTTACTTCTCATAGTTAAGAAAAAAATCTCACACACCTCTTGTCTTTCCTTGTTCTTGCCGTCCACCTTAACCCACAAAACCCTTAATTCATACAAAAATTCCTACTACAATCACTTGTTATATTTACACCATTTAATTCCTCACATTCCAAGCTCCATTTACATACCATAAAACCTATCATTTGTAGGCTTTGGGGCTGATTTAGAAGAGTAATATGAAGATGGTCATGCATGTCAAGGAAATGATGTCCTAGTAAAGCTTGGTGGCTAGGAAAACTTGTTGTTAATAACTATTTTGGGTGATCATTATAGTGAGCCATCTTTCTTACTTTTCCTAAATTTTTCTTATAAGACTATTTTGATATTATTACTTGCTATAAAAATATATATTGATGAGTATGGGATATGTTTAGGATATGTGTTGTGGCTTTGCATAAGAGTTGATTGTGTTTTAAATGAGTTAGAAATAGGTTTGGTTGGATTTTATAGAGGCTGTTTTGAAACAGTAGCAAAACGTGTTGTTTTCTCAAAATTTTTGGCTTAGGGTCTGTAAACAAAAGTTATGGGTGGATAGATATATGTCTTGGCATGATGTGATAGTTGGATGGTCAACCAATTATTATTATTGAGTGAGATATGGTCAAAATACTAAAATGGGTCAGTTCTGGACTTTGGTTTAGAAAACGTATTAAACACCAGGTTAATGAGTTAAATGTTTGGGTTTTAAAGCATGGGTCAATACTAGACATCATAGGGAAGCTTTAGCACTTGGCCTCACATCCATTGCTATCCTAGATTAGGAGTTATGATTAAAATGGCAAAAGTAAGAAATTCAGTCAACTTTCTGTTTTGACTTAGGGTTAGTAAAAATCTATTTCCCATGGATTGGTAAATGGTATGAGTGATTGGCTTAATGTTTTGAAAACTAGACTTCAAGGGCTTTCCAGGGGTGAAAACCTTGAGTTTATACCATTTATAGATTGGTAGATACAGGTCCCTAAACATGAGCTAATTCCAGAATTTGCGACTTTTACGTCTTGACTAAAAATGGCAAATGTGTAGATAATCATACCTAAAATTGGAATTAGACGGCGAAATTTGGTAGATGTTTAATTACATATAAGAACAGGTCATATGTCAATTTGGGAGTCAAAATACTTTAGTTAAGTCAAGAAGCCATGTTGCGCATATCTTAGGAACATATCCTATATTCGTCAAACTTTTCTTACGTATTATTTTTACTTGTATATTATACTAAGACGCGTCACGTATTTTAGGTGGTGCGTAAGGGATTTTATCTTGTTCAAGACTTATTATACTTCTGATCTCTTTGATATCTCGGTGAGTTCATAGCCTCGCCTTTCTACTTATAAATGTTTTCATAAACCCCGCGAGGGAGATACATGCTAGTTTTATAAATTGAACACAAGTGATTTATGGTTGCTGGACCCGATTGTGAACTAATTGCATAAGTACCTATTGCAGAAAGGCCCCTTAATTTCATGCACTGTTAATTGCCTATGATGGGTGAGCGCTAGTACATTAAATAGATCTATTGGGCCGTGACTGCCCTGTCTGGGGTTGTGACATCCATGGCGCGATCACCCCTAAAGGACATTTTGTATTGAGAATTTTCTTAGGTATATTGCAATATTACCTAGTTGTGGGGGCATGTGATTACATATTTATAATATGTTGGTTAAGGTTTCGGTGGCATGAGCTTAATGCATTAGTGATTAAAACTTGTTTGATCCACAAGTTTTCGATGATTAAAAATACTTGTGTTCACTTTTTATTTACAAAAACTCTATGGATTCACTCAACGTTTTCGTTGACTTTTTAGCATGTTTTATCTCAGGTAATCAAGGTTGATGGCTTGGAGTGGCAGACGGAGTTAGCGTGAAATGTTTTGATTAAAACTTGTTTTGGTTCCATTCATCAAAAACACTTGGTGTTATGATTTTAAAAACTTTGTATGACGTTGTATGGTGACAATCTTGTGGACCAACTTTAGACTCTGATCTTTCATGAATGGGACAACGTTATGTTTTAAACGTCTCTTTTGAGTCGTTCTTTATATTCTTATGTTGTTGTGCTATGACTTAACACCCAAACTGTTGGTTCCGCTGCGATGAAATTTGGGGGTGTTATAGCTAGCTCTAGTAATCTTCTCTTGGCTGTCACACTGAGCTTCAAACTCTTTTCTAACAGCATCTGATTGCTCTGTAGCCTCCTTCGCTTGATCTATCATCTTATCAAGAACATTCTTCAAGGCTTGATCATACTCACTTGCTGGTTCTTGTATAGTCTTTCTACAAGCATCATTATCAACTGTATAATCCTTAGCCTTGTCATCTGAGCTCTTGTAGCTTGAATAGATAGATGACCATAATGGGAACACAATATATTGTTGAGTAGACACATTCTCTTCCTCAGTTTGTCTAACATTAATAGTTTTCTTCAAACCTGTATTGCCATTAGTTTCTTGTGGACCTGCATTTTTGTTAGTTTGACTCCCTGCAGAAACTGGTTTATAATTCATAGAATTTGTTAAGGAATCAATATCAAAAATCCAGTTAGGTCCTTGCCCTGCAACATTTGGTTTATTTTCAAGAAAGTTTACATGCAGATTCTCTTCAACTTTTCTGGTTTCAGTATTAAATACCCTGAAAGCCTTGCTATTTACAGAGTACCTAACTAAAAACCCTTCCTTAGCCTTCCCATCAAACTTGCCTAAAGGGTCTAGGGTATTTAGAATAGTAACAGGACATCCAAAAGGTCTCATAAAACTTATGCTTGGTGCTCTACCAATAATAAGTTCATAGGGTGTCTTGTTATGAGGTTTAGTCACTAAATCTCTATTCAAGACATAACAAGCAGTATTAACTAACTCAGCCCAAAACACTATAGGTAGAAGTGAGTCTGCTAGCATAGTCCTAGCTGCCTCAATCAGGGTCATATTCTTTCTCTCAGTAACTCTATTTTGTTGTGGAGTTCTGGCAACACAATATTCCCTTTTTATCCCTTTTTGCCCACAAAATTCATCCATTTCTCTGTTTTTGAATTTTGTCCCAATATCAGACCTGATTACTTTAACCTTATGGTTTAATTGGTTTTCTATTTCTGTAATAAATTTCTTAAGACTCCTACTTGTTTCACTCTTAGTGGCTAAGAAGAAAACCCAGCTAAACCTACTAAAGTCATCAGTCACTACAAGGCAATAGGTCTTATGGTTGATACTCCTTACATATGTTGGTCCAAATAAATCCATATGTAACATCTGTAAAGGTTGGTTGATAGAGCTCATAAGTTTGGTCTTACAGGAGGCTTTGTGTTGCTTTCCCTTTTTGTACAAGCAACACCTAGTATGGTCCTTTTTAAATGTCTTTTGCAAGGGGAAGACCTCTTACAAGGTTTCCCTTCACTAGTTTATTCATTGTTTTAAAATTCACATGACCCAGCCTCCTATGCCATAGCTTAGACTCATCAATTGTGGATTTTGTAAATAAATAAGTTAAATCTCTAGAAGGAACAACATTCTTTAAAATCAAGTTGTAATTATGTTGTTTTTTTTGCTGGGGGACTATAAGCAGTACTTGACTTTCATCAATTAGCTTAAAGTCGGGAGACAAAACAAGACATTCAGTTTTAGTGAAAAGAATACAGTTTTTCTAGGCAATCTATTGTGAGAAGAGATAAGATTAACTTTAGTTCCTTCACAAAATACACATCTTTAAAGTCTATTTTATTAGTTCTTATCTTACCAATACCTGTTATCTTAACACCTCTAGTACTTCCACTAAAGGAAACAAAACCTCCATCAATATCTTGATAGTCAGTAAGCAAGGCTTTGTTCCCTATCATATGCCTGGAGCATCTATTGTCAAACATTCCTTTGTACTTTAAAGCTTGTTGTAGATTCCCTTGCACAAAAATAAGAGAGTCGGTTTTTCTTGGGGACCCAAGCCACTACTGACTTGACTTTTGGGGGGTGTCTTGCTTGTGGATCAATTATTAATTTACTCTTTTTGAGATCCATGATCTACTATTTTCTTTGGAGCCATTATTTAAATAAGTCATTTTAGGTCTCCAAACACAACCTGCTGAGGCCTTAACAACAGTGACCCCATTTCCCTTAATAGTATAGACTGCTCTTTGCCCAGCAGTATTAACACTATTTATTCTAACAGTATTAACTTTTTCCTTTGAAACCCTAGTATTAAGTACCGTTGATTTATAAAAAGGCCTTCTAATAGGTGAATGTGACTTAGAAAAAGTATTTATTTTTGAATTTGAAGTATTCACTCTATTTTTATGAGTAGCAGTATTAACATGCTGCTTGACAATACTAACTGATATTCTTCCAGACCTAGTTAAGTCTGCAGTTGGAACAAATTTATTTTGATTATTTATTCTCTGAGTGTTGTTCTAAATTGGTCTAACTTCCCTATGACCGGTACCCTTTCCTATATTTTTCAAAACATACTTTTTATCCATTCTCTTTTCATGAAAATCACAGTCTTTTATTAAATGGTTGTAACTGCCACAAACAAAATAAGCTTTCTTGTGTAAACCCAAAACACACTAATACCCTAGTTTTTGAGTCATTTCCCATTCATTCTTGTCATTCTACCTTTGAGATTGAGTGGCAATCCTAGGTTTTACAACTTGTGTATTCAGATTTACAGGTTCATTCCTACGCTTTAGTACTCTCAATCTTTTTAAAACTAGTTTGAATGTTGTTTTAGGAGTCCCTCAGAATGAATATTTCCTCATCATCATCACTAACCCAATCGTCAATATACCCAATAGCCTAAAGATTAATCTCTAAGCATTTTACACTAGTATGCTAGGTGTGGTGTTACTTGTTTAACTTGAGACACCATCTAGCCACTCGTCTTATTTGTTGTAGGTCCTTAACGAATCATCTAATCCATGCAAAGAATAGGTCTGCAAGTGGGGCATGTTAGTTCCCAGTAAGAGGTGGGGGAACTGCATGATATTCATTAATCCTTTTGGAACTATCATTTGTTGATTGTCATCTCCATCAATTGAAACGACTATCAAAACACACTATTAAAACAGTTCACTACCACTTGAATCATTTCATTCAAGTGATATACCATATCCTAGATAGTTTATTTTTAGGAACTAATTTGGACATATTATCTGTTTAGTTAAGTTTTTAGAAGATGTTTCAAAACTGTGCTAGTTTAGCTTTTAAGTCTTCTTTTTCTTTTAAAGTTTATTCTAACTAATTTGTAAGTCTAATGACAGCATTACCTTTATCTTTTACTTTAAATTCTAAGACTGTAATCTTTTCTTCATAGACAACTTCATTTTTCTAATGAACAACTAACTGTGCCTCTACAAATTCTAGGCCTAACTGATAAGCTACAATTTCTATATTAGCTTTACTAAGAGTTTGTCTTTGTTCATCAAACTATTTTTGAAGTTTTTCATATGTTTAACACAGTTTTTAGAACAAGATTGTACCTCTGTATCAGACCCTGAGGAGTTTAAAGTGTAGGCCATGAGAGCAAACTCAGTTGGTTGATCTTGAGCTATATAACTCCAATCAGTATTCCCAATCAATTCTTGCAACAATCAAAGATTGTCACTGAACAGATCCAATATGCATCAGGGTCTCTATGGTATCATTACTTCTGGTGTTGGCCCTGCTCTATACCTGCATATCCTTATTGTTCCCTTGATTTCTTGGTGCTCTACATTCCCTGGCAAAATGGCCTCTTTTATAATAGTTAAAGCATTCAACCTTAGCTTTATCAAAACCTACGGGTTCTTTGCCATTAATGATTAACTTTCTTCCAGTCTTCTTATAAAAATGCTTAACCCGTATAGAATATGTATAGGCACTACCATTTATTTGTCCATTTTTCACCAAAAGTATAATGTCAATCAGGCTTTTAGGTATTATTTATCAAGTTGTGGACCACTTGACTGATTGACAAAGAATGAGAACATTAAATCATTAGTATATGATGATGAAGAGGCTTGTCCTTGAGAACTATGGCCTGCTGTAGTAGAAACACCATTGGCAGTATTAACTTCATGAATACTGTTAGTGTCTTCTCTAGAGAGAAAGGCCACATTCTGAGAGTTTGAAGATGATCCAGAGGAACCTTTGATGTCAGCTTCAAACACTTTTAGGTTATTGTATAGATCATCAATATTTAATTCATCTATACCCTATTGTTCTCATATCAAAGCTTGTTGTTCCTGATGAAGTAAGCTCTTAGAAATTTCTGATTTGCATCTTTATTTGAAACAGCTACACCATGAACTTCAAGTTGGCTGATAAGTTTTTGAAACCTATCATATGCTTTGTCTAGGGCTTCTGTGTCAGATACAGAAAAGTTTTTAAATTGTTGCTTCAAAATAGTCTTCTGCATCTTCTTAGATTTAACATTGCTACCAAATCTACTCTTGATAGCAG
Source organism: Tanacetum coccineum (assembly GCA_026074375.1). Classification (NCBI taxonomy): domain Eukaryota; kingdom Viridiplantae; phylum Streptophyta; class Magnoliopsida; order Asterales; family Asteraceae; genus Tanacetum; species Tanacetum coccineum. Next base: position 10,216 of record BQNB010134501.1, on the reverse strand, counting down.
CCTACAAAGACTTTTCATCCTTAATTGTATGGAACCTCAGTTGATACTCATCAGGAATAGCCAAAAGTAGAATGCTTTTAGCTTTTCTTTCTTTTTGTCTTTGTAATAGTGCTTGCGCAGTCTTTGGAGGTACTTCAGTTTCAACACAATTCTCATCTTTTGTTGTTTGTACAGGTTCATCACCATTCATGATTACTTGCCACAAGCCATAATTTGTGTTTGTGACGTACTGCTCTATCCTCATGCTCCAAAGGGTATATTCACCCTTCTTGAGCATAGGAAGTTTTACAGTAGATATCATTTGAGGAGATTCCACTGGTGCCATTTGTGGTGCAGGTTCTTCACCAGACATCTTGTATTATAGGTAGAGATCTGGATCTGAATGAGTTCTTCTTATTTAGAGTTTCTCTACAAGCTCTGATACCACTTATGAGTCCCAATGAATAGATCTTCTTAGCTTGTTAAAGTTTAGTTAACTTGGATAAATCCAAACTAATTATGTGAGAAACTATGATTAGGAATACTACAAGTTATGCGGAATCTAACTTGTAATACTAAGAAGAACAATGTAAACAAAACTTTAAATATATATTGATTGCAAAATATTCTGTCTAGGTTACAAAACAACTAACTATGAAAAATTATGTGTGCGTCATCTAACTATGCCGTAGGGTTCCTTTTATACACTAAGGAAAAACTTAATGGGCTTACAAAACGCATTAAGTGATCATGCATATCTATTCCTAATATAACTCATGCATATCACTTAAGCAGTACTAACTATATAATTAGCAGTACTAATTATTATACTAACAGTACTAACTATACTGGCAGTACTAACAATGTCCTGCAGTAAATGAACTATATAAAACTAGCAGTACTAAGGTTGAAGCTCTGAATCCCAACACTTATTTTATAGTGGCGGCTTCTTTTTAGTTTAGTTTAGGTATTGTATATGAGTTATGATTAGGGCATTGTAAACATTATATATATATATATATAAATATTAATATATATATATATCTATCTTATTTTATATATATATGAACGTGACTATCATTTCGAAAAGAAACATAACTTTGGTAGAGAAAAAGTTCGACGATTGCAATATTTATTATTATATATATATATTATATATATATATTATATATATATATATTACTATATTTTATATATATATATGAAACGTGCGCTATCTCTTTCGAAAGAACAAACTTTGGTAGAGGAAAAGTTGACGTTTGCAATGGCACTATAGTTATAAAAAAGGCGAGTCAATTTCTATTTTTTATGCTAGATATTTTTTCATTCGTCTATTTAATTTCTTTTATAACTAAAATCTTTAGTCAAAATGCTTCTTTAAACTTTAATTAATTCGACGTTACTAATATGTAGTAAAAATGTATTTGTCGTATAATATATAATAATGTCCTTTAATCTATACTACTTTATAATGGAAATTTCATCCATTCTTGAAAAGAGTAAGAATTTGAATGTTGTAATGCTGTACGAGCCTTATAAAACTAAATGTTAAAACCCCTTCTATATTAATATTTGTAATAACTTGCTAATTGATAATTGCGGATGCTTTGAATGCTGATTGGCTATTATACAATTAATCCTCTAGAAATGTACACGATCTTGGAAACTAAAATTGTACAAGCTTAAATCTAATAATATTGACATTAAATTGTATGATATATAAATTTCATTGAATGCTAATTGTTAATTTGAAAGTTCAAATTAATAGCCTTTTGCCTATATAAATCTATTATACCCATGACACAATTCTCATTGCACTCTATTTCATTTTTTTTTTTATTTAAATTTTATGAATACACTCATCTCTCTTCTCTAACCATCGTCGGTTGCCCCCCACCACCATCGATTTCCGCCCCACCGCCACAGGCTGCAGCCGCTCGGCACCGTCGCAAAAATGTTTTTAGGTATTTTTTAATATTTTAATAGAATTATATGATTTGGCATATTTTAAGGGTTTTTTGTTATATATTTTGAAGGTTTATGTTTTTAAATATTTTTTTATAGATGAAACGAGTGTTATGATAATGAAGATGAACTACAATCATTTAGGCATAAGGCACGACAACAAGATAAAGTATACGAGGAACATAAAGAAAGTTGTTGGATTCTACATCTTCGCACCGGTATATTCTATCCGAAAGGTCATAAAGGAGTGATGAATGAAGTTCCTGATGGTGCTGCAATCTTTGCATCCAGTTATTGGCTTAGGAACAACGACATGTATCGAGTTTAATTACTTTTATCAATATTTTAGGTATGACATTAACGTTCATTTAAAAATATTTTTTAGTGTGTATGGTACTCGTGTTATGTAACTTTTATAGACTAATATTGGATCGACAAATGTAAGCATGATTTTCATTTGTCATGCACAAATTATTAGTCTATACATAATTATTCTAGGCGTTTCATATTTTAGTATGTTTATTTTAGACGTGTTATATTTTTGGCATGATTAGATTTTTATTAATCTTCATTTGCTGGATCCTTAGATGTAGGATTAGTCTTGGGCTCAAGTCTTATATATCTATATCTATACTTCTATACTACATTTAATCATTTTTACCCATCTGGAAAAGGTAGGATGTTTGGAAAAGGTTGAAAAATGTACAAGCCTTGAAACTAAAAATATACAAAGTCTGAAAAACTAAGAATCTTGACATTAAATGTGTGACGAAAAACTTAGAAATGTACAAGTCTTGGAGATTAAATGTACAAGCCTTAGAAACTAATAATCTTGACATTAAATGTGATTGGTAAAATTTGATGCTTGACAAAGATATCTTGGCCAGATTTAATGACATTAAATGTGTGATTGGTAACTGATTTGTAATATGGAATTCTTTGTGGCTTATAAATACAAGTTGATCGTTTTTTGACCAGAACCGGTTGAACCTACTGGGTCAAACCGGGTTTCAAAACATTATGTTTAATCTCCAAACCATCAAACTTTTATTATTTTTTGTTTATAACCTATAAACTTTTTTGTCACTACAATTATTTACCGCTAGGAATTCCCGCCGCTATGCGCGAGTACTCGTCTAGTGTTTTATATAATGTTGTTTAATTTACGAGTTATTATAACATATCCTCCTTAAAATGATTTCGTCCGCGAAATCAACAAAAATATAATTCCTTTTTTTCCCTGATCATAATTCAAAATATACTTATGGTTGTTACCATTTTTATTTTCATTTAATAATTACTACTAAACTATTATTAACTAAGCACTTAAAATTACCGGATATTACAGGAGTATTCTTAGCAGAAACATGAATCCTATTGCCACTCAACAAGTTGCTATCGACAATGCTTTGGTTGCTCCTAATAAAAGACTAAAGATTGAAAAATGTAATGCAAGAATAGAGTTCAGTAAGTCACACTGGATGCTCTTAAACTCTCTCCATGCTATCCCGCATTCCTGATCACTTCTGAAGTACCTGAAGTATACATGCATCAATTCTAGAACACCATCAAGAAGATCAAAGATACAGATGCATACCGGTTTAAGCTGGATAATAAAAAGTTTTGAGTTGACACTGAAGTATTTCGTGAGATTTTCCAGATTTGTCCTAGACTCCCCAACAAAAATTTTGTTGAACCTACTTCTAAAGAAGAAATGGTTTCATTCATCCAGGAGCTCGGTTACTCTAGCAAGTATGATATGCTATCTGTAATCTACACTGATCAAATACACCAGCCTTGGGAATTTGCTGCTATTCATCAATGGGTGCATCTCTTGAAAGTCATCAGGACTTGATAGGCTCAGGCCATCAAGAGCTCAAATCTTGTAGGGTATGTACAACAAGAAGAATGTTGATTTTGTTGCTTTACTATGGGAAGACTTTATGTTTCAAGCTGACAATAGAGAAATTAGTTTCGCATGTAAAGAAAACATACCCTACCTAAGATTCACTAAAGTTATCATCAATCATTTCATCTCTAAAGATAAAACCATCTATAAGGAACCAGATAAATATTCACATAGTTCGTAATGATACCTTGTTTTTTTTCTTTTTATTTATTTTCTTACCCCCCCCCCCCCCCCCCCCCCCCCCCCCCCCCCCCCCCTATATCCCCCCCCCCCCCTCTTGGGGTACACTGAAGTTTGTTTCCAAAACACAAAAATATTAGATATATGGAGCTCTGATTCATGATGAGATGATTAATAAAGACATTAAAGATTCTAAGCTTACTAGACTTATCTTGCCTTTGCTAATGGAAAACCTACTCCTAAGAAAGCTAGGAAGTTTAAGAAAGTTGCTTCACCCTCAAAAAACTGTCTCCTGTCTTAGAAAAAGAACCTGCAGAGAAGCCTAAGCAAGCTAAGAAACCTGTCAAGAAGTCTACAGCTGTGCCAACAGCAGGTGTTTTCATCAGAGACACTCCTGGTGTGTCTGTGTCAAAGAAGAAAGCACCATCTAAAGTTGATAGAGGCAGGCAAAGGCATGGATCTACTTTCTGATGTAGCATTACTTGAAGCTACTCAGCTCAAGAAATCTCTCAAGAAAAGCAAGCAGGAAACTCAAAAGCTTCATGCAAGTAGCTCAGGCGATGGAGTTGGTTCCTAACCAAAGGTTCCTAATGAGTCTCTAGACAAGGCAACTGGTGCAAATGAAGGAACTGGTACTATACTAGGGGTTCCTGATGTACCCAAATACCAATCTGAGAGTAAAAATGAATATTGGGAAGATAGTGACGATGATAATAGCACTGATGATGACAGTGATGATGATGATGTTGTTGACAATGATGCTGATGGTAACAATGAAGCAAGTGACAGTGAAAAGACTGATTCTAATGAAGATGATAGTCTTAATCTTAATCAGAACAATGATGAAGAAGAAGAATATAAAGAAGAGTATGTATGTACTCTTGGTAACTATAAGTTCTATGATGATGATGAAGAGTATGAGGAATTGTATAAGGATGTGAACGTGAGGTTAAGAGATGTAGAGCATGAAGAACAAGAGAAATGAGATGCAGAGATGACTGATGTTGGTCGTGGTGATGGTTCTCAAGAAAATTCATATGAGCAAGGAAATGAATCACATGTGACTACAAAAACACTGCAGCTCATCAAGAACTGAAGGTCTAATGCAAAGCTCTTATGTTTCATCTGACGTTGCCAGTCAATTTCTTAACTTGGACAACGTTCAACCAGGTGACAATGAAGTCGTATCCATGATGAATGTTAAGGTTCGTCACGAAGAACCAAGTACTCAAACACCATATCTCCAATAATCCGTGAAACCTCAATTGCAGCTAATTAATAAAAAAATTAAACTCTTGTCGACAAAAACTCAACCAAAAACAACAAACAAAAACAACAACCAACCACTCCTCTGACAATTCCTACAATCACACCACCACCCTCTTCCATATAGTCAACACCCAACACCAACTCCTTGCCCCAACAACTGAAACAACTATAACCCATTCCTGGCACTTCTAATTTTTCATCCCTATTCGGATCGACCAAATAAGTTTCCTGTCTTGGAAAAGGACATTTCTTCAACCAAACAAGAGATTATTATCACAACAGCTCGAAAAACTATAAAGTTACAAATTCCTGCAATGTAGATGCTCACTTAGCACAAACTTATACAGATCCATTTCAAAGCTTTCCGGTCATAACTGCAGAATTGAGAAGAAAGCTCAAGGTGAGAAGAAGAGATACATAGATCTCATTGAGAAATCAACGAAATATATTATCAAAGATGAGGTCAAGAGTCAACTTCCACATATTCTACCAAAGGAAGTATCTGACTACGCTACTCCGGTGATCCAAAGCACCATTACTGAATCACTTGAGAATGTCATCTTGGCTAAATCTTTTGTCTCAACCCAAATCTACATATGAGGCAGCATCGTCACTCACAGAGTTTGAATTGAAGAAGATCCTTCTAGACAAGATGCAGAAAAGTAAATCGTATCGAGGAGCTCAAGAACATAAAGAACTCTACGATGGACTGGTCAAATCTTATAAGCTTGACAAGAATCTCTTTGAATCTTCAAAGAACTCTACGATGACGGGTCAAATCTTACAAGCTTGACAAAGATTAAGACCCTCCTGCTAGATCAGACCAAGGGTTGAAAAGAAGGAAGACAAGCAAGGATGTTGAACCACCAAAAGGCTCTAAATCAAAAGAATCAAAGTCAAGCTCATCCAAAGGAAACAAGTCTAAGCCAAAATCATCTGGTAAGTTTGCGCAAGTAGAGGAAGCAGTGTTTGAGACTATAGACACTAAGATGCCATAGAATCAAGGAAGTGATTTGGGTAACACTGATGATCAACCCAATGTCGAGGTTGCTTTAGAGCGTGACTGGTTCAAGAAACCTGAAAGACCTTCGACTCCTGATTGTGATTATAATGCTAGAAAATCTGTTGACTTTAGACCACCTCAAACCTAGATTAGTAGAATTGCTCAAGAAGAAAAGCCTCCTCTCACTTTCGACGAGTTGGTGAGCACTCCTATCGACTTCTCAGCATATGTCATAAATAATCTGAAGATTGATAATCTGACCCAAGAACACCTTGTTGGACCAGCTTTTAATCTTTTCAAAGGGACATGCAGAAGTCGAGTGGAACTCGAATATCATTTTGAAGAATGTTATAAAGCTGTCACTGATCGACTTAACTGGAATAACCCTGAAGGACAAGAATATCCATTTGACCATAGCAAACCTCTACCATTGATTAAAGATAGAGGTCGTCAAGTAGTTCTTGTTGGATACTTCATCAACAATGACCTCAAGTATCTGAAAGGTGGAAGTTCAAGCAGGAAATACATGACTTCTACAACAAAAACCAAGGCTGCTAAATATGATAATATTCAAGGCATCAAAGACATGGTTCCATTGTTATGGACTCCAGTAAAGGTAGCTTATGATAGATATGTTGTCTGGGGAATCACATACTAGGGTCCTAAATGACAACGACTCTATGGATTCGCTAGCAACAGGGTGTCCAAGCATGATGTGTTCTCCTCAAAAAGAATCATTGCAGTAACCCATGTAAAAGTTATGAAGTGGTATGATTACGGCTATCTAGAGGAGATTAAAGTTCGAAGAGAAGATCAGAAGCTATATAAGTTCAAGGAAGGTGACTTCCCAAGACTTAATCTGCGTGATATTGAAGACATGATGCTTCTCTTAGTTCAAAAGGAATTCTCCAATCTAGAGAGAGATGTCATTTTTGACTTGAATGTGGCATTGCGGATGTTTACTAGACGTGTTGTCATTCTTAAGCGGGTGGAAGACCTTCAACTGGGAGTCGAAAGCTACCAGAAGAAGCTCAATATCACTAAGCCGAAGACATTCAGTTTCGATGATAACATCAAATAGTTAATACATTTTAATATCAGATTCCCTATGAAAATGCTTATAAATATGTTATAAAGAGTTCAAGGGACCAAGTAAGCCTTTTAGCAAAAGACGTGGGATTTGGACATGAAATGCACTAAAGTAAAGAGTTCAAGGCTTGTTACGGCGTAACATCCTCGAAGGATTATGCCATAACATATTTTAAAGAAGAAATGAGTCATCACAGCTTTTACGGCGTAAAGCCTCTCCTACTTTACGCCATAACATTCAAAATTCATAGAAGATGATTTATCCGAGTCAGCGTTACGGCGTAACATAGGCGACAAGATTACGCCGTAATGTTAGGTTCATAAAAAGTGTCGATTATGTGGTTTAATTATATTTAGTCATTAGTCTTTATTTTGTTTAGAATAAAGTAGTTTGTAATAAGGTATATTATGCTAAAAGTAAGAAATAGCATAATTGCCAAAGAATAGGGACTAGAAGTGAAAAATAAAGGAAGGGAATCCTCCTTCCTTCTCCTATAAATACCCCTTCTAATCATCACTAGAAGGCGATGCCTTGTAATAAACATTTTCCCTTTCCCTCAATTTTAATAACATTTGAATTTTGAATACTTGCCCTCCACTACTATTCTCTCTAAGCTTTCATGAACAATATGTATGATTCAAGATAAACAAGACCTAACAAGTGGTATCAGACGCCATTAGAGAATTCGAGTGATTTGATTTGTGAGCTTTTTACACGTCCGACAACCTCGAGATAACATTCGGTGAATTCGGTTGAGATATTTGAGCTTTCAAGTTATGTTTTGACAAGTGATTTTGAGTATTTGGAAGTTATCGAGTGTTATCGAGTTCTAGAGATTGCATTTTCAGTAGTATTTTAGCGTTCTCGGAAGTGTTTCTGCATTCTCATAAGTGGTTTTTATATTTTTGGATCATTTTTCTTATAGTTTTGATCGAAAAGTATTGTAATAAATATATACGTATTTTCGGTTCTATCGAAAATCGTATATTAGGAGGTTATTGATAAACTCGGATAAATATCGAGTTTTATATGTTTTCACATTTTCGGTTTTATCAAAAACTGTGAAATAACGACTTAGTGATTTTACTCTCGAAAATAAGCTTACAAAGTGTTAAAACATCACAAATTCACGGTTTTATTGTGAATTGGGATTTTAAAAACAAATTCGTCAATTTTAAAAACTCGAAGTATAAATTCGGTTCTATTGAATTTGACGATTTTATGTGTTTTGGATTATTCAGTCATCATAAAATTCGGTTTTATCGAGTTTGTGGTTATTGATAATTCTTAATCAACGAATTTATCAAAACTCGGTTCTATCGAGTTTGAAACAATCGATTTTTGTTTTTTAGTCGAGTTTGTGGTTATAACATTTCCAAGTTTAAAAGGTTTTAAGAGTACTGATCGCTTTAAAATAACACCTTTACTATATATATAAATATAAATATAAATATATATAATATAAGAATTAACAAAGTATCAATGATAAGAATTTCGTAAGGCTTTTAGAAGGGAAATTACTTTTATCCAAAGTAAAATCCCAAAAAAAAAACTTTCCCGGGTCGTGTCCCGACGAGGTGTGAATTGAGAATCGGGATTAAGTTCGTGATTGCGTTTTTGAATGATTCAATGATTTTTTTTGGTTTGGATTCTATTTCTATAATCTAAAATGCAAAAACAAATAAAAGAAACCCTAAAACGAAAGCAATTTAAGCTAAAACACTAAAAAAGATAACGAGATTCAAATCCCGTTCTTTAAAAAACTAAATCCTACAAATTTAACTCTACAAATGCAAATTTAATTTTTAACAATCCTAAATGATAAAAGAAATTTTTTTAAAAAAGAATAATATTTTTTTGACTTTTATTTAATTTATTATGAATTAAAAACATATTTAATCTAAAAAAATTAATTAAAAATACTAAACTAAATTGGAAAATTCTAAAAAAAATTATGAAAAGTTCTTTGGACAGTGATGAACTTAGTAAAAATAAAATGGTCTAAATAGCTTAATGAAATAAGCTGTAAATAAGCCGAAAAGGGCTTATAGCTTAAAAGGCCAAAATGTGGTTAAATATTTAAATTGCGCAAGGTAAAACGGAAAAGACCCAAGGGCACGTTTGGTAGCAGAGGTGTTTTAAAATACTTGGTAGAGGTTGTGGAGGTCATGGGTTCGAGCCTTGCTCACCCATGACTTCCCAATTTCGCAAGAATTTTTATTTTACAATTTTTTTAACAGCTTTTTAGATAAGCTAAAAATAAGGACATTTTGTGAAATGACTTTTTATAACAACCTAAAATAAGCTAGAAATAAGCTCCTAAAAATGACAAAATACCTAAAAGAACTAAAAAGGCTTAAGGCCTAAACTGTTGGGCTTTTTAAAGCTAAATAAGCTAAGGAAAAGCAAATAAGCTAACAATAAACAATAAGCTATACCTAATAAGAATTATGGAACAAAAATAAGCAAATAAAAAGAACTGAATATAAGCTAAAATGACAGAATCACTCAAAAGGCTTTTAAACTTAAATTCCTAAACTGAAAATGCTAATAAACTCAAATAAGCTATATCCTAAGCTAAATAAGCTAAAAGCAACTTAAACCTAACCTATTAAGCAAATCTAAGCACAAATTAAGCAATCATAACAGCTGAAAAGCTCAAATAAGCTAATAAATAGTTAGGCCAAAACCTACTAACCAAACAGCCAAAAGGACACTTTCTAGCTTATTTTTAAACTAGAAAATGGATCCTTATGGCTTAATGACTTATATTACTGAAAAGCTTATCTTATAAGCTACAATAATCAGCAAAGAAAAAGGA